>QANZ01029883.1:104882-115281 GCA_003254925.1 Chamaecrista fasciculata | reverse complement strand
TGCATCTCATGCACCGAGGTCATGCTGGTCTTAGTTCAGTTCAAGCTCCCACTTGAATGAGCGACCAGGGACAGTTTAGATTAATTATCTCATAATTAATCACGGATTGTTATCATAGTAAACATGCTAATAATATGATAACCATTAATTTATCTCCATAAATTAATTGATATGTTCTCAGCATATCTATAAAATGATTGGCCCTAGGGCACAATCTCCAACATGGCAGACTCGATTCAATACCCGATTTGACCTTGTTTGACGATGACTGCAATTGAACATAGAAAGAATTCATCAAATTTCACCCGTAGCTCTAATTTAATCACACTCGGATTTGAAATGACAGAGATATAATCATATTCAATAGTTAATGATCAATGATGAAACTTTTAAAAAACATTAAGGAGCGAAACAAAACAAAAAAAACATTAGGGGCCAAAATGAAACTTAGGGTAAATATTAGGGATCAAAATCAATTTTTGACCTATTTATAATTATAAACGAGATGGTCTGAGATTCTTCTTGTATTTGACTATTCGGTAAAAGAAGACTAAAACCTCACATTGGTCCCTTATGTATGGGGTGAATTTCAAATTTGTCCCTTATATTTCATTTGTTGCATATTAGTCTTGTATGTTTTTATAATTTCTCAAATTGGTCTCAAACTTGCTTTCGAGATGCGATTTGACCTCATTTACAAAAGACCTCAAGTGGGATGAGAAAGAACTTTATTAGGCGTTAACACAATTTTGAATTCTCCACATTCGAACTTGAAATGAAATAGATCTGACCAACTTCGCTTGTTTGACTGTTAACCAAGTTACTCACTTTTGGAACTCATTTGATTTGTTTGTTGACAATCTTAAATTACTCATCAAAAGAAACTTGTAACTCTAGATTCACCCTGTGGTTCGGACCAATTCCACTTTGGTACCCTGAAAGACAAAATTTGACACTCGACTATCTTGAGGTTTGCACCGTTAGCACTTTGGTACCCTGTGGTTATTTTCCGTCAAGATTTAACAGAAAATTGTTAACACTTTTGCAAAAATTACAAAACGCCCCCAAATATTTTCAAAATTTTCAAAATAGTCCCTAGATCATATTGTTTTAGGACTAAAATGAAAATTAAAACAAATTTTGGGGTCAAAATGTAATTTTGGACAATATTGTAAAAAGAATAAAATTACATATTAGACCTAAATCTGGAAAATAAATGTAGTTTAGTCCTAAAACTGTGTGTTTCGATAGCGAGAAGATAAACTTTACAAAATTTTCGCAAAAATTACAGAATGCCCCCAAATAGTTTCCAATTTTACAAAGAAAGTCCTTGGAACATTTTTTTAGGACTAAAATAAGAATTACAAAAAAAATTTGGGGTCAAAATGTAATTTTTGAAAATAGAAAAAAGGAGGTAATTACATATCAGTCATAAATTTGGAAAATAAATGCAATTTAGCCCTTCTCATATTCAAATACAACTACTTAAATGAAATTTTCAAAGTAAACTTGAATAATTTGAAGAATATTCCCATTAATTAATTTACAAATTAAATAATTAATATTTAGTTTCACTAAATAATTTAATAAATTAAGAAAATATTTATTTTTTATGAAATTATAATAAAACTATAATTTGTTCATGCAAGTTATTCAGTAAGTTATGATAGCAAAATATGATGATCTAACTATAATATATTATCTTTAAAATACATAATTACAATAAATATAATTATTTTAGTAAAATATTAACTTAAGTTTATTAGTAAGTATAATATTCTAAATATCAATAGTCAAGTATGTCTGTGATTTATTTTCATTTGGTATATTTAATAAAATAATTAAATTAATTATGATCATATATTGTAAAAACTCAATCGTTTTATAATGTGCCCCAAAGACTATTTTGAAAAATATAAAAGTTTCTTGACCGTAAATGGAAGATAAATCAAACAGTAGAGATACATAGTTGCTTTTTGTGTACGAAGGACCAATCTGATAATGATGACAAACATTTGAGTTCAATCTGTGATTAATTAAGGACTTGGTTGAGAGAAATTTATGAAAAAGGAAGATTTTGATTCATCAAAACTCTAATGAACTTTCTACAATTTTCTTTCCAATAACTCTCTAGTTCTTGGAATGAAATTGTAGAAAACTCTCTCAATTCTTTTAGTTTGTAGTCTTTTGATCCGTTTTACCAAAGAGAGAGAACCTAAACGCACAAAAGAAATTTTGTTGAGGAGTGAAAGATGGTTTAAGCTGCAATAGAAAGTAACTGATAAGATGTAGTAGAAATCAACGGCTAAGATTGAGCCATATCAGCACTTTTTGTTAAATCTTGACGAAAAATAACCACGGGGTACCAAAGTGCTAACGGCACAAACCTTTGGGTAGTCGAGTGTCAAATTTTGTCTTTTAGGGTACCAAAGTGGAATCAGTCCTAACCGGGTACCAAAGTGCATTTTACCCTAATTATAAACATATGTAGATCAATCTAAAATAAATGAAATATAACTTACCATTTTGAAATTCACCCCATATTTAAGGGACTAATTTGAAGTTTTGGCTATAAATAAAAAGTGGAACATCATAATATAAGGCCAAACAATATAAGCTTTTTGATAAATTACACTTTGGTACCTTGTGGTTTGACCCTATTTCACTTTGGTACTCTGTGGTTTATAATGTAACACTTTGGTACCTTGAGGTTTTGACTGTTAACACATGGGTACCCTCAACAATTTTTCCATCAAATTTAAACGAAATTTCACACGTGCCACACTTAAACTCCATTTACTCCAACATTAACCCAAATGAAAGATCAAAAGCAACCTAGACAAATATATCAAAAACTGGATTTTTGTTCAAGAACAAAATCTTATTGGAACTGTCCGATTCATCCTTCAAAACCGTATCACATCCTAGATCTGATGAAATAGGTTGAATTGCAACGAAAACCGTAAACTCCCAAAAATCAAATTTCTCTCAACTCCTCTCTCATCTTCGTCGAACGCACACTGAAACCCCAAAATGAAACCCTTCAACTCATGAGGTTCTTCACACAAGCTCATTTCTCTCGAACCCTATTCGAAGAATTCTCCTCGTCCAAAAACTAAATCGTTCAAATCATCTCATATTCTACTATGCCTAGTGTCTCATATTCGTCGGCATCTCAATCAAAAAAAGTTGTTGGACGAAGAATGAGATGATGATTGCATCTCTTGGTGTGATGCCAGCTAGAAAGCAAATGAGATGATGATTGCACGATGTGATCGCAAGCTAGCGTCTTCACTGTTTCTGTCGGTCGTGCTTAAGTTTTGGTTAGGAAATGAAACAAGGAAGAAGAACAATAAGACGGGCAAAACACAACGTTTTTTTTTATCTTTTTTTATTCTTTTGAGATATTGAGCTTCTATTTTTTTGGATATTATTTTTTATTTTGATCCAACAACTTTAAATAATATAAAGATATCCCAAAATTTTTATTCATTTATGAAAATACCCGTAAACCAATTTTTTTAAAAAAATTGTTTATTTATAAAAAGACTTAGACAAAATATGATGCTCAAAGCCTTAGTTGAATAAAGGTCCATTGATATTGATTTGCAGGTTTTAGGAACTTATCTGATAAATATGATTAAATATTTGGACTACTTTGTAATTAGTTAAGGACCTTGTTGGAAGAAATTTTGATATAAGGAGAGACATTTGTAAAAGCATACGTCAACATTTTCCGTTAAATGCAAATAGATGTAAACCATAGGGACTCTTTGTATTAATGACAAAAAGCACATGGTATTAAAGTGACACGATTTGTCTCTCAGGACACTAAAGTGGACTCAGGTCAAACTATAGGGTAGCAAAGTGTAATATATCCTAAAAAGATGTTTGGATTTGAACTTTTTTATTTCTCAATTTGAAAACTAAAAATAAACAAATTAAACTATAGGGTAACAAAGTATAATATATCCTAAAAATAAAAAAAATTGAGCTGGCCTCTACCTAATTTGTTCTTTTGACTTGATTCTTGATAGTGGAAAAAAATATATAATTAGCTAGTTACAATAAAATTTATTACCTTTTCTCAGCAAAAAAAATAAAATTTATTACCTTTGTCATGGGTTCAAGTCAATAACGAATAAATGAATCGCCCATTGTTATTGTGAAATGCAAAGTGGGCTTTTGGCGATCCACTGGTTCCTTGTACTGCCCCATCATTAGCATTGAAGAGCCTAACTCACTTTTGTCTCCACGTGTTTTCCATTGACATGAGAACAAATTGTTAGTATCTGTCTTTCAAAACAAACTTACCCTACATGATTAAAAAAATAAAATCATGTTTAAACTCGACAACAACATCCCCCCTTACCCAGGGTGTGCAAAATCGGGTCAACCCGACTAACCTAACCATAAATATTGGGTTCGATCGGTTCAAGTTTGACTATTCGATTTACTTCGGTTTCTATTTTTTTCAAAAAAATCAACCTGATCGAGTTGTCGGATTAATCCGCCCAAACCCAATTAAACCCAACCCCATTAAAACAAGAAAAAGGAAAAAGAATGCGTTGATCTTGATGAATCTTCAGCAAGAAGCTTCACTTCTCTCAGAGCTATCACCATCTATGATGAGTCAGTACGTACTATCATCCTTTTATCTTTTGGGAATACACTATCAGTTTCAAAGAAAATTCAGATCATCAAATATGTCTCTCACTCTTGTTTCAATTTCACACTCTCACGAAAAAGCTTGAGCCTTCAGAGTCTCATAAACGAAATAGCCTCTCAAATCTCACACTCTCAATCTCTCACTCTCATCTCAATTTCACACTCTCTCAAAAAGCTTCATCCTTCGGCCTTCACACTCACTCTCAAAAACCACACAATCTTTGTCTCTCACACTATGTCTCACCCTCACCGCAGACAATAGACGGCAAACGCAAAGTAACCATTAGCGAAGCATCGAAGTTCTAGTCCCCGACGACCAGCTCGACGTCGCGATTCGATGGCCATTAGCAACCGCCGACGACCAGATGTTACTTCCGTACGCCGTCGTTCAAACTCTGACAGTGAAGTACTAAAGATCCAGTACACCGATGGCTAGATGTGAACATTTTGTAATATTTTTTTTTATTTTTTTTGAATTTTTTCTTTAATTTGTTTTTAAAAAAATACCTGTTATAAAAAATTATGTAATCCTGGTGAACCCACCCGTAACCCGAATCAACCAGAAACTATCGGGTTGATTGGGTTGACAGGCGGGTTCGGGTTAAAAAAAATCAACCCGCTGCTTATTATATCAATCTGTTGACCCACCTGAACCCGCCCAAACCCAACCGTTGCACACCCTTACCCCATAGGTTAAATCTATCTAGTTATATGTGTGTTATGTTGTCTTTATTTTATGTCTTTCTATTATTTTTATAAGGTAATCTATTTCAGTTTAACAAAAAAAAAATGTTGAATTATTAATTTTAATTGTGTCTATATAATGTTTATATTTTATATATAATAAAAGTAGTTAAAATTGGATTAGCAGTTGATACATCACTATTTGGGCGTACGCCTAAACGGCCCTCGCACCGGGCCTCTTCTCCCCTCCACACCTTGCGAAGCGCCCCCGAGCCAATCGAGCGCCCTTTGCACATCTAGGGGCGGCCATGATCCATCCCGGGTCTTGGCGCACGCCCCCCCAAATAACACGTGGTCATCCACGACTACCTTGCTTCGCAATCCACGCCAAGGGAGATCGTGGGCTACGAACTTGCTCACACCCACGATCTCCAGCTGCCTGGCGCCCGCCAGGAGCAGTGACACGCAATCACCCACGATTGCCTTGCTCCGCAAATCTCGGTCTCCACCATCTTCGCTGGTGGAAATCGTGTCCGGTTACGTGGTCCGCCCCGCGCGCTGGCCACCTCTCTCCTCCCTGCTCTATAAATAGAGCCCATCTCAGCAGTTCAAGGTTAGCTACTTCTTACACTCTGAAATTCTCTTACTCTCTTGTCACTCTCTTACTAACTTGAGCGTCGGAGTACACTTCGCAGGGCCCCCCTGTGAAGCTCTTGCAGGTTCTCGCTCAACTCTTGGCTCTTGCAGCCCATTCCGGTGAACTAGGTAAGTCCCAGCCATTTTCCAGTTTATCATTGGCGCCGTCCGTGGGGACCACTCCTCCTCACCTGCTGAACTTTACGGGCTCTTACGCTCGTCCTCTATTGCTTTTTCTTTACAAAAGCTAACTCACCCACGTTTACCTTGTTGAACTAGGTGATCTCTACTTTGTTATGGCTCATAACGAATCCCCTCGCGATCCGCTCTTGGACGAACCCTCTGATTCCCAGGAGCACGCCCTAGGCTCCCAGGAGAATCAGGAGCAAGAGGAACATCGGGAAGAGGGAGCGCCCTCTCGAGTTGCACCACCAACGACCGATATGGGAGCAACGGGCCAGACTTTCCAGGCCATGGACATTATGGCAATCTTTCGTAGCATGATGAGGGAGCAGACGGAGTCCCTACGTCGTGAATTCCAGAGCCTGTCGGTTCACAGCACGCCTCAGGGGTCGAACCCCGGCCGCCGTAACGCCACGGCTGCCTCGGCCCAGGAAAACGCACCAGCCGTTGGTTTCGAAGACGAGCCGGGTACCTTCATCCGCCAGAAGGGACCGTTCGCCATATCCATCCAGCGCGATATCGTACCTCAGGGCTTCAAGATGCCCGTCAAGATGGTACCCTACGAGCCAACTGCAGACCCAAATCTGCACTTGAAGGCGTTCCATGCAAACGTCCAGCTGGCATCACTCACTGAAGGGAAGAAGTGCAAGCTCTTTCCTACCACTCTTGGTCCAGAAGGACTTCACTGGTACGCCCGCCTACCAGATTACTCCATCCATAACTTCGACGAGCTGGAGGCCGCCTTCCTAAAGCGCTTCGCCACCAGTATCGTTTACAAGAAACCATCCACGGTCATGGCGGACCTCATTCAGGGCTCAAGCGAGAGCCTCCGGGACTTCCTTAAGCGCTTCTCCGAGCGCTGCCACGAGGTGGAGGACTTGGAAGACAGCGTGGCCATCCACGCTTTCAAGCAGGGCTTACGCCCGGGCAACGTTTCCAACGAGTTGGCGCTCGCCAACCCCAAGACCCTGGACGCGCTGCTTAAACAGGTTCGGGATTTCATTCTTAAGGAGGACAACCAGGTCGCCTCCAAGAGCCGCTTCAGCAAGCTGAAGGATATGCAGAACGCCCAGACAAGCACCCGGGCTCAGTCCGCCAATGGGAACGGCGGTGGAAAGTGGAAGAGGCACGACCGCTCTTCCAACTTGTCACCAGGGGCCCAGCGCACGCCCTTCACGGGCAAATTCCCGACATACCACATCCTGATCGTCTCTAGGTCAGAGATCCTGCGCGCCTGCGGATCCCTTGAATTCTTTCCGGTGGCCCGACCCCTCCCGGTAAAGACCGGCCGCCCACGCGACACAAGCAAACATTGCCGCTATCACAACGGCTATGGCCACACTACAGACGAGTGCATCTCCCTGAAAGATGCAATCGAACAGCTAATTCGCGACGGCCACCTGGCCGAGTATAAGCAGAAGAAGCGCCCGGAGTCTGATGGGGACGCCTCTCATCAGAAGAACAGGAAGGTCACTGAGGGCGGAAGTGGCGGCTCGAAGCATTCTGAGGCGCCCGTCCGGAACGTCGTGAACACTATCTCTGGGGGAATACACAGGCATAAGACCCCCCACAACCGGAAAAGCATCATGCGCTCCATCATGTGCATGCATTACACGAGCGTCAAACGCTCACACGAAGACATCCACGCGCCTATCACTTTCACCCACGATGAGCTCAAGCCCGTGGAATATGACGAGCCTATGGTTATCACGGCGCGCATAGGCGAGATCGACGTACGGCGCGTGCTGGTAGATCAAAGATCCTCCTCGGACTTCCTCTACTTCCACGCCTTCGAGCACCTGGGCATCCCACTGAGCGCCCTGAAGCCTTTCAACGAGCCTCTGATCGGCTTCGCCGGGACTAGGACGCCTGCCGAAGGGGTTCTCGAAACCAAGCTCACCTTCGAGGGTGATGGCGACCCGCCCAGGATGGCAGCCACATACGCCAGTTTCATCGTTGTAGCCGCACCCTCAGCATACAACGCAATCCTTGGGCGCTCCAGCCTCAACGCCTTTAGAGCAGTGATCTCCACTGCTCACCTACTTATGAAATTCCCTACACACTGGGGAACTGCAAGTATTCGGGGCGATCAACTTGAGGGTCGCCGCTGCTATGCCACAAGCCTAGCTCGCGTGATGATCGATCCCGGGTATCAGACCCGCCGACTAATGGAAGGAATTCCAGACTCCCCTCCCCCGGAGCCCGCCGGGGAGGACACAGACATGGGCACGTCAGAGATCACAGACCTCCGCGACGAGGTATCCCACACCAGTGGCTGACGCTCATTCACTTAGCAACTACTTCTAGTGGGTGGATTAGCCGCCCGGCCTTAAGATTAGTTGTTTTTTCATTTTCATGTCTGTTTGTTTTCCTTTCCTACAAAATGCTTAAGGCCCCCCTTATGTCATTTTAAATGTACTCTCCGACCTACACATGGCGGACGCCCTTTTATTACATCAATGAAATCATTTATTCAATGAACTCATTTTCCATTACATCTCTTTACTTATACGCATCTTATCTGACGTACTAGGTCGAGGGCGCACGCCCCAAACCTTCGGACACGCTCGTCCAAATTCACTTCCCCGGGCACCCGGAGCGAACAGTGAGCATCTCTGCGGATCTACCCGCTCAAGAACAAGCCAGGCTATCTGACTTTCTACTCGCCAACGGCGAAATTTTCGCATGGTCCGCGTCGGACATGCCTGGCGTCGACCCCCAGTTGGTCATGCACTCTCTAGATGTTGACGACCGCCCGGGAGTCTTTCAAAAGAAGCGCGTCCTGGGGCTAGAGCGGCAGCTTGCCGCCAAAGAAGAAGTAAACAAATTACTGGCGGCCGGGTTCATCCGGGAAACCAAGTACCCCACCTGGCTGTCCAACGTCGTCCTTGTCCCCAAGCCCAACGGCAAATGGCGGATGTGCGTAGATTTCACGGACCTCAACAAGGCGACCCCCAAGGACCTTCACCCACTCCCCAGCATCGATAAGTTGGTGGACAACACCTGCGGGTACGCCACCTTGAGCTTCCTTGATGCTTTCTCCGGATACAATCAGATCAAGATGAATCCCAAGGACGTCGACAAGACGGCCTTCACCACTGAACAAGGCATCTACTGTTACAACGTCATGCCCTTCGGCTTGAAGAACGCGGGCGCCACGTACCAGCGTATGATGGACAGGTTCTTCCAAGACAACATCGGAAAGAACATCGAAGTCTACGTTGACGACATGGTCGTCAAAACGAAGGCTGGTGGCGACCACCTGGATGACCTACAGGAAATCTTCTAGATTCTCCGCCATTACCGATTGCGACTCAACCCCGCCAAGTGCGCTTTCGGGGTCGCCGGGGGGAAGTTCTTAGGCTTCATGATCTCCCAACGAGGGATAGAGGCCAACCCGGACCAGTGCCGGGCCATTATCGACATGGCGTCCCCAAAGACGTTAAAGGAAGTACAACGCCTCAACGGGCGCATAGCGGCGCTCCACCGCTTTTTGGCAAGATCGGGCGACCGGTGCTTACCCTTCTTTAAAACTCTTAAAGGAGGGAAGAACTTCACATGGACGGCTGAATGTGAAGAGGCGTTCCAGCAATTGAAGGCGTACCTGAGCAGGCCGCCTATTCTCACAACTCCTATGCCCGACAAGCCTATCTACGTTTACTTGGCTGCAACCGATGTGGCAGTCAGCTCCGTCCTGATCATCGAGGAAAGGGACGAGCAACGCCCCATTTACTTTTCCAGCAAAGTCCTCACGGGCGCTGAGACACGATATCACCTACTCGAAAAGCTAGTGTACGCCCTCCTTGTTTCCACAAGGAAGCTGCGGCCATATTATCAATAGTACATGATCATCGTCCGCACCGACCGCCCTATGAGGCAGATCATTCACCAGCCCGACATCGCGGGCCGCCTAGTCAATTGGTCGATCGAACTCTCCGAATTCGGCCTGACCTTCGAACCACGACGCGCCATCAAAGGCCAAGCTTTGGCTGACTTTGTCGCAGAGATGACGCCCGCCAATCCTACCCCCATCGTATGGAACCTCTACATCGATGGGGCCTCATCCGCCAAACTCCGTGGCGTGGGAGTGATTGTTGAATCCTCTGATGGTTACAGTATCGAGCAGGCCATCGACATACGCTTCCCGGCCACGAACAATCAGGCCGAGTACGAGGCGCTCATCGCAGCCCTCGAGCTTGCCGTGGGCATGGGCGCCCAGGACATCCAC
>QANZ01029883.1:56694-97171 GCA_003254925.1 Chamaecrista fasciculata | reverse complement strand
CCAACCCGCCAGCCCGCAAAAATATTAAATAAAAAATAAAATTAATTTTTTATTTAGTTAAAATTATATTTTAATATCACAAATAATATTATTTTTATAATTTGGTCAATTAATAAATTTTTATTCTCAATTTAGTCCATAAAAAACAAATTGTGAAGGACCAAATTATTTTTTTAAGAGGGACCAAATTTTTTATAAAAAAATATATAAAAAATAAAAAAACTAGTATGGGCCAACCTAACCCAAACCAATCCGTCACTGTTTGGTTTGAGTTGACTCAATTATTTTCTTTAGCCCAACCCAACCCAACCCAACAAATAAATTAATGAGCCCGAACCAACCCACCCTAAACCCAACCCAACCCAGCCCATAAACACCCCTACATGGAACTATGCAACTTGGTTAGGAGATCTAGACTACATGTTTCCATTATGAAGAAATTTGTATTTTTACTTTTGGGTTAAAGTCACTAATTTAGTTCACGTGGTGAACATGTCAAATACGAATTTGGCAACTCTACCTGAGATTCAGTGGACCATAAAGTGAATGAAGTTTGTTCAAAATCAGAATAAGGAGATTCAATGTTGCCAGTCTCTAGTTTTTTACCATATTAAGTTGTACATTCTAGAGTTCTTTTAGCTTTAACATTTTTTTTTCATGATATTATCAAAACATCAATTCTTCACACTAGGGTTGGCCTGATATATACTTGTGCTGTGTAATTTCCAGGATATAGAGCGAGAGAGGAGAAGAGGGGAGAACCCTGAGGCTATGGATGAAGACGTTGACGATGAAGTTGCAGAAATTAAGGCTGCTCATTTTGAAGAGTCAATGAAGTTTGCCCGTAGGAGTGTTAGTGATGCTGATATTCGCAAATACCAGGCATTTGCTCAGACCTTACAGCAATCCAGGGGGTTTGGAAGTGAATTTAGGTTTGCTGAGACTGGAACAAGGGCCGCTGCATCGTCTGACCCCTTTGCAACTTCCGCCGGTGGAGCCGCCGATGACGATGATTTGTATAGTTAGGTTATATATATGATGTATTTTACAAATCAAGCTTACAAGACATTTCAGTAGACCCTATGCTCAATGGGGTAACTTATCTGAAGCTTTTCACGTATTCTAATGTAACAGCACTTTTTGAAAGTTGAAAAACCAGCAAATCATAATTATCATGATTGGAAGCCAAAATAGAAGATAAATTGATTTACTTTACCTTGATCATAGGTAAAGGTCATTACATTAATTTTTACATGGGCTATTTGATATGGCAGGTGCTTAATAACATTAGCAGATACTGAAAATGCTTATTTCCATCAACACCTTCAGACCTAACATCCACAATCTAATTAAGATTTTCACCTTATAATCTATGTAGCATAAGAAAGCATGAAATCTGAGGAACAACTCAACTAAGTTCAATGGGATTGAGTGATTGAAAATCGATATATCCAATGAGGATGGTTAATTGAAAGATGACAATAGAAAAAATCGATACATCCAATTAAGATTTTATTATTATCTGTATCTCTGTTTATTTTATTTAATATTTGTACTTCAAAAATTAGTATTTGTATTTGTATATGTACCATATTCAATATCCAGTATCGTGACGCATAAACATATTCAAAAGCATAAAGATGTTTAAACGCATAAACAAAGATGTTTAAATGCATAAACGCATAAATGGGTTTAAACGTGATTGAATGCATAAACAAATACCTAACTATGTGAAATATTCGAAAATAATAAATATATGATATGACACTTTAATTCAAAAATTCGATATATTTGATATCTGATACTTAATATTTTTCAATTATAATATAATAATTAAAAATATATAAAATATTTATATAATAGTGTATTATATATTGAGTATCTTAAGATTCATTTAAGACGAATATCGGATGATTGAGACAATATTCATATTTGCCTAATATTTAATAATTTTTACTATTTATATTCTATTCGATATCCGTACATTATCATATATATTCAACGAATATCAAATATTTATTATGTATAAATTCAAAACTGTTTGAATATATATATATATATATATATAATATTTGAATACTTAGAATTAAAACGGTGTATTCATATAAAAATTTATCCACTCTCACTATAATCTATATAATATTTACATGTTATAATTTTTGTTTTCATGACCTATTTTTTGTAAAATTAAATTTTATAATTTAATACTTAGAATTAGATTATAGTGGGAGTGGATAAATTTAATATCAATATGACAATATCTAAGTCTTATTTTCATAAATCATAAATATCTTTATATTTGAAAGTTAAAGTTTTTAGAATATGTAATATTTAAAATTAGATTATATAAAGAATAGATAAAGAAGAAAAATAATCTTTCTTTAGAATATTATATAAAGAATAGATAAAATTAGATGTATAGATATATATATATATATATCTTATCACATTTAAATTTAAATTTTATTTTATCTCAAGCAGACCCACATTATTTATCGATTTTTTATTCATAATATATGATACAAATTTGGGAATGGGCTGGTCCGAGAATATCGGACTAGTCAGAGGTGCTTTAAAAAAAAAAATATATCCAAATTATCCTAATACCTTTCTTGCCAAACAAGACTTTATTTTATTAATAAGTTAGGAATTAGGATTTAGTTAGGAAACCCCTATATTATCCCAAATAAATAATCCAAAGGTCTTCCCAAAGCTCTACCTCTGAGTTCTCTGCTTCTTCTTCCTTCGCTCTAAGGTTCTTTGCTTTGATCATCAATACTATCAATGTCTCACCAAGCTGAATCATCCGACTCGTGAGTTTACTCCTTCACGCTCTTTTACGCTTCTTGCTGTCATCAATTTTGTTCAGCATAGCAATTCGATTTCATGTCTAATTTTTGTTATACTCTAAAGTCTAATATTTGGGGTTTATTCGAGTCTCAGGAAATCCGGGAAGAAAGACTTCTCGACTGCTATTTTGGAGCGTAAGAAGTCTCCTAATCGATTGGTTGTCGATGAGGCCGTCAACGACGACAACTCGGTGGTGTCGATGCACCCCGAAACCATGGAAAAGCTTCAGCTTTTCCGAGGCGATACTATCCTCATCAAGGTGTCAATCTTGTCTATCCTTTACTTCCGTTTTCTTCAATTTGTGTAATTTTTTAGTTCGTAAGCAAATATATGGGTTTGAATTATCATTGTAGTTTATCTTCACTTTAATATGTGGCAAAATTTTGTAACCCTTTGTGCTCGTTAGTGTTCCTTTCGTAGTAATTATGTTACTTTACTTTGTGTACTGTCCTAACTCTTGTATGGACTTTGGGTTGTATTGCAGGGAAAGAAACGGAAGGATACAATTTGCATAGCTCTTGCCGACGACACATGTGAAGAGCCCAAGATCAGAATGAACAAAGTTGTTAGGTCAAATTTGAGGGTTCGTCTTGGGGATGTTGTGTCCGTGCACCAATGCCCAGATGTCAAGTATGGTAAACGAGTGCATATTCTACCTATCGACGATACCATTGAAGGTGTCACTGGCAATCTGTTCGACGCCTACTTGAAACGTGAGTTACTGTGTTCACTCTTCCAATATATTTAGGATTGTTTGCTGTCTTCTAAAAGTTGTTGCAAGTTGTTGCCTTGCTGCTTTTGCGGGTTAAGAAGTGCCTTGCATTAACACAATGGATAAAATTTGGACAAGATCTGCTTTTCACGATTCAGTTATGCATTCTTTGTCCGGGGCTTTCTCTGTTTTTTTTAACCCTTACCTATCGCCCAATATTCTGTTGGCTTTGCTGTTACATACTTCTTTGTTTTTTAAAGTCAGATCCTTTTTAAATGATCTTTTTCTTGCAATACATAGTTCGGGCGAGCAATTTTTTTCAATGATTTAGTTCCTTCACCTATCCACCCACATCAATATTTGTCAAACTGACACTTTATTTGGATAGTGAAGCTCCTAGTCTACGAATGTTGACTTTCTTTTTGTGATTTTGTTAATTCATACTTATAAATACATATACTAAATTTGCAGCTTACTTCCTGGAGGCTTACCGTCCTGTCAGAAAGGGCGATTTATTTCTTGTCCGTGGAGGAATGAGAAGTGTAGAGTTTAAGGTTATTGAGACTGATCCTGGGGAGTATTGTGTGGTTGCTCCAGACACTGAAATCTTCTGTGAGGGGGAGCCAATAAAAAGGGAGGATGAGGATAGGTTGGATGAAGTTGGGTATGATGATGTGGGTGGTGTTAGGAAGCAAATGGCACAGATTCGTGAGTTGGTTGAGCTTCCATTGAGACATCCTCAACTTTTTAAGTCAATTGGTGTGAAACCCCCAAAAGGAATTTTGCTATATGGACCTCCAGGTTCTGGGAAGACATTGATAGCAAGAGCTGTTGCTAATGAAACTGGAGCTTTCTTCTTTTGCATCAATGGTCCAGAGATTATGTCCAAACTAGCAGGAGAGAGTGAGAGCAATCTCAGGAAAGCATTTGAAGAAGCTGAAAAGAATGCACCATCCATCATCTTTATTGATGAAATTGATTCTATTGCACCGAAGCGAGAGAAGACACACGGTGAGGTTGAAAGGAGGATTGTTTCACAACTTTTGACTCTTATGGATGGATTAAAATCTCGGGCTCATGTTATTGTTATTGGAGCTACAAATCGTCCCAACAGTATTGACCCAGCATTGAGAAGGTTTGGTAGATTTGATAGGGAAATTGATATTGGTGTTCCTGATGAAGTTGGTAGACTTGAAGTCCTTCGCATCCACACCAAAAATATGAAGCTCTCTGATGATGTAAGTTGAGCATCACCAACTATTTTTTAATGTTAAGTTTTTATTAAGCATGTCTAAAGTATAATGCTTAGCTCCTTAAGTTCCATTTATTACCCAGACCTTCAACCTTCGGTGGTTGTCATTGCTATTTTCTATTAATCACAATAATTTTGGCATTTGTATGATTGATCTAACTGATTTTTCCTTCTACAATCTACATTACTGTTTAGTTTTGAAGTGAAAGTTTAAGCCCTTTTATGTTTTAGGGATTATGTATTAGCTTCAGTTTTAGTATTACTCTTACTCTTTGACTACTTAAATTGTTTTATTGTCTAACCATTGTGGTCTTTCGACTGTAGGTTGATTTGGAGAGAATCGCTAAAGATACTCATGGGTATGTTGGTGCTGATCTTGCTGCTCTTTGCACTGAAGCAGC
Organism: Chamaecrista fasciculata; assembly: GCA_003254925.1. Lineage (NCBI taxonomy): Eukaryota > Viridiplantae > Streptophyta > Magnoliopsida > Fabales > Fabaceae > Chamaecrista > Chamaecrista fasciculata. The sequence continues at coordinate 91,956 of QANZ01029883.1, read as the reverse complement.
TCTGCAATGCATTAGGGAGAAGATGGATGTGATTGACCTGGAAGATGAAACCATTGATGCTGAAGTACTGAACTCTATGGCTGTTACTAATGAGCATTTCTCAACTGCTCTAGGGACAAGCAATCCATCGGCTTTACGTGAAACTGTTAGTACTTTTCTTCCCTAAAATATAGAATATCAGTAGGGGGTTGATGCCCTCTATCATTGTGTGTTGTTTTCTAATTGTGCCTTGTCTGCAGGTTGTTGAGGTACCCAACGTCAGTTGGGAAGACATTGGAGGGCTTGAGAATGTCAAGCGGGAGCTGCAAGAGGTCATAATTTTTACAATGCCCAATCACAATTCGTTACTTATTTTTTTTTAATCTAATCTTGTGTTTTTGCCTTTGTTGAAACAGACTGTTCAATATCCTGTGGAGCACCCAGAAAAATTTGAGAAATTTGGTATGTCACCTTCTAAAGGGGTCCTCTTCTATGGTCCCCCAGGATGTGGAAAGACTTTGTTGGCCAAGGCAATTGCTAATGAATGTCAAGCAAACTTCATCAGTGTGAAAGGCCCTGAATTGCTTACAATGTGGTTTGGTGAAAGTGAAGCCAATGTTCGAGAAATCTTCGACAAGGCTAGACAATCTGCTCCATGTGTTCTCTTCTTTGATGAACTTGACTCCATTGCCACTCAGGTTCTTTCTTTTTATATTATTTTATTTTGGTGATATAATACTTCTGTTTTTCTGTACAATGACCTGAGAGATTATTATTACATCATGGGATGAGACGTTTATATTTTTATAAAGCATGTTCTGGAAAATCCTGATGACCCAGTCTTATCACTCATCTGATGTTATCTTTGCATCTTTCAATTGTTATTCTTGGCTAATATATAGAATATATATATATATATATATTTTTTTTTCAGAGAGGAAGTAGTGTTGGTGATGCTGGTGGTGCTGCTGATAGAGTTCTTAACCAACTCCTGACTGAAATGGATGGCATGTCTGCAAAGAAGACAGTGTTCATAATTGGGGCCACCAACAGACCTGATATCATTGACCCAGCACTGCTTCGGCCAGGTCGTCTGGATCAATTGATCTATATTCCTCTTCCTGATGAGGACTCCCGTCATCAAATTTTCAAGGCCTGCTTGAGGAAGTCACCTGTCTCTAAAGATGTTGATTTGAGAGCACTAGCCAAATATACTCAGGGCTTCAGTGGAGCTGATATTACAGAAATATGCCAGAGAGCTTGCAAATATGCTATAAGAGAAAACATAGAAAAGGTATGATTTTTGGTTTAGGTTGCTTGATCCTTAGTTATCACTTTCAGTTAAGGGCTTTTAAGCATTTAAGGTTTTTTGTTAAGTTCAGCCTTTTGCTGCCAAGGAGTTTTTGTCGTCCATATTCAAAGTTCATTGAACTTTTTAGGATTTATTCTGCCTTTTGATGGTGAATTTGATTCAATTTCACTGAGTTAGTTTAGAATCTGTTGCACATTTGCCTTGAAAGCTGTTTTTCTCCAATACTTGTGCACTTGTTGTATTTCTCGGTAAATATAATTTAACCAATCATTCCTATCTGAGAAGTATGGAACTGTGCAATTTGGTTAGGAGATCTCGACTTGATGTTTGCTTTATGAAGAAATTTATCTCTTTTACTTTCGGGTTAATCACACTAATTTAGTACAAGTAGTGAGCATGTAAAATTTGAATTTGACTACTCCACTTGAGATCCAATGGACCCCATAAAGTGTGAATGAAAATGTTTGGTCAAAGTCAGAATAAGGAGACTCTATGGTGCCAGTTTCTAGTTTTGGAGCATTTTTAGGCACACATGCAGTGCCGTCCACATTATGTTGTACCTTCTGAATTTCTTTTTTAGTTTTAGCAGTCATGTTTCTTCATGATAATATCAAAATATCAATTCTTCTCACTTGGCTTGTCCTGTGCAATTTTCAGGATATAGAGCGGGAGAGGAGAAGAGGCGAGAACCCTGAGGCTATGGATGAAGACGTTGACGATGAAGTTGCTGAGATTAAGGCTGCTCATTTTGAAGAGTCAATGAAGTTTGCCCGTAGGAGTGTTAGTGATGCTGATATTCGCAAATACCAGGCATTTGCTCAGACCTTACAGCAATCCAGGGGTTTTGGAAGTGAATTTAGGTTTGCTGAGACTGGAACAAGGGCCGCTGCATCGTCTGACCCCTTTGCAACTTCTGCCGGTGGGGCCGATGAAGATGATTTGTATAGTTAGGTTATATGTATGATGTACTTTCAGTTACAAATTTAGCTTACAAGACATGTCATAAACCCTTACCTCAAAGGGGTAACTTATGTGAAGCTGTCACTTATTTTTCTCTACATATACTGTAATCGTTCCAAATCATCACCAGTTCAGATTATTTCGGATATGGTATTATCTTATCATGGATTGAGCTATCTGATTTTGTCACTGTTGGATTGCTTTATATTTAGAATGTGCGAATGCCTGTGTATATGCTGTGTTTTTATGTTTGCTCCTTTTTCCGTATGATCTGCATCCTTATTCTGATGCAGATGCTAAATTATATATATACAAGAATTTGTGGGACAACCATAAAACGGATATTTGATTTGTGCTATCCTATAGTTGAACATGCCAAAAGAAAGAAATTGATAACTTTTGTTGAGAATGATCAGGATGTTAGTACAAGATTGTGCTATATTGAACTATCAGCGTCTGTCAAATAGTTCAAAAGTTGATTCTCTGCAGGGTCCTGCAAACAAGTCTGTTGCTTCAGCCAACACAGCTTGTGTAACAGTTTGCACTATTATATTAGGGTACAGAACTGTACTGGGAATCTTAGGTTCTAAGTGAAGTTTTGAACCTAGAAAATATAATTATAATCTCGTAGTCCTTTTATCATTTTAGTCCAAACCTCAGACCTTCGAATACCATCTTTTGGTGATGAATCAGATTGATTCACAGACAGCCAGAAACCAAATGAAACAAGTCGCAGCAAAGGCCTGAGCAAGAAGCTACCCACTCAATGGCAGATCACCAAGATATGGTTAACTCATTGGAAAGCCATACGGCACATGCCGTATTTTCTTTTAGTTAAAGGTTCTCATTCAAGAAATTTAAAGTAAAATAATGATTTTGTCCCTCAAAAATATCAAATATCTCAATTTAGTCTCTTAAAAATAGAAGTATAAGATTTAAATCTTAAACGATGTTATTGTAATCCATTTGGTCCTTTTCTTAAAATATCATGTCAAATTTAATGTATGGCTTTTTAACATCAATAGTTTGATGTAATATCGATAAAATACAGATTACTAGAATCCTATTTTGGTCTCCAAAATATTAGTGTTTTCTGAATTTAATTCTTTATAGATTTTTCTTCTCAATTTTATTCTTCATATATTGCTTTGCTATCAATGTCAGTCCCTATATTCGATATTTAATCAATTTGCGAAATGTTATTGTTGGTTAAAGACAAAATATTATTAGTTAATGATATATAGTATTTTATCTAACACAAACAAGTTTTATTTTCATATTAACAAAAAAAATTGAAAGAAATCTATAAAATTTATGTAAAATCTTAAAAATTTAGAAAAATCGCTTATATTGACTTGCTTTAATAACAAAAGCACGTGTTTGTATGAAAATTGTCATTTTATCAACTAATGGTATTAGATCTTCAATTAAGGTATATTTGGGGGGAAAAAATAGATAGAGAGACTAAGGGCCTGTTTGGGTGGAGATTATCTTTTCATTACAATTTTATTATCTTCATTTTCATTACATAACTTAAGTTACAGTGCTATATGGGTGTTTGTTTTCCAATTATAAAGTCACTACAAAAATATCACTTCATTACAAACTCATTTCATTACATATTTCATATTCAATTACTAACATACCCCTACTCAAATACCTATTCTAATACAAATATAAAAAAACTATTTAGCAAAATAGTAATTTTCAATACCCTCATTTATTACACTTACAACTTTCTCTCTCCACTCATCATTTTTTCTTTTTTCTTCCTCTTTTTCTTATTCACCCCTTCTCTTTCACACATATATATTTTATAATTATAATATATAAATATTTTTATTTTATAAAATATATTATACTATATATAATTTATAATTTATGTTAATTTAAAATAAATTAATTCAACTCATGTTATTTACATTTTAGTCCATGATATAAAATATATAATTCAGACGCCAAAAATATACATTTTGGTCTCTTCTCCAGTATATATATGGGTATACGAGAGAGGCAGATAGTGGAAGAAGAGTGGATGGTGCGATGTGCTCATGCGTGAAGATCAACGGTCATATTATTACCCGCAAAAAGACAAACCGTTTTGATTAATATATAATTTTTGGTCCCACATTTTTTTCGTGGATAACATTTTGGTCCTTCAATTTATTTTTTGGAGGAAAGTTTGCAATATAGAAACCCAATCGTTGATGAATGCAATTTTTTACGGGTCAAGAGATATATTTCACTTTCGTAAGGACCGATTCGTTCAATTTATATAAAATCATAGACCAAATGGTAGGTTTTTAAAAATTTTCATGTTATTTACATTTTGGTCCTTTCATTTCATTACATAATACTACTCCAACCTTCATTACAAATATTCACATCTAGCACAAATTCCGAGACAATTTCATTACCATTTCATTTCATAACCACCACAACCAAAAAGTCAAAATATTATTTTTTTTTTTTTTATCTATTTCCATTATCAATTATCAATTCTACCCCTATACAATTTAAAAAAACCCATATATTTATTTCAACCAACCACAATCATTACATACCCTTTTTCATAATTTCACATCCTATTTTTTTCATTACATCTCAAACTAATCCAAACACCATTTTCATTACATTTTCATTACAAAATTTTCTCATTACCATTTCATTACATAAAATCATCATTTCATTACCTACTTCTAATCCAAACACACCCTAACATTGATAACGAGATAAATTTTGAGGAATTAAATTGAGAAGATAAATTTAAGAGGGACCAAATTGAGAAAATATAAATAGGCGTGGGACCAAAATCGGGTTATATTTTCTTAATGACTAAATATGATATCTTTTAACACCAAAATTGTCAATAAATTTAAGCTGATAATAAGATATCTTTAACAAAATGACTAAATTGATTCTAATTGCATCTTTCGATGACTAAATATAATATTTTTATCTTTAAGGGACTAATTTGAGACATACAACATCTTTTAGGGACCAAATTATTAATTTATTAAAAAATCAACTATCACTTAGTTATTGCTAGTGCTATAACAACTAAGTTAAACACCGAAATTAATAAAAACAAAATCAATTAGAAAGATTTTATATGATTTTAATGGATAAGTAATTAAAGAAGTGCATTTAGATTTTGTCTTTGTTGGAGTGATCACAAAGGATCACGTGCTTAAGCTGCAATTCTGTCCATGCTAATGGCTTGGAGAAACAAAAATAATCAAATATAAACTTTGTTTATATATATATAAACGGCCAATGTCTCATGCATTAGCTATACACACGACAAAAATTGCCATCACACCTTCACCTTTCACAACGCAGATTGTTCAAAATTTGTAGTTGGTCATGTATCCATCACAAACAATAAGCAAAACAAACCTAAACTACATAATGTTTTTCATCATCTTCAAACTACTCATACATAATCCTGAAAATACCATATACAAACACATATCCATCCCACAACATATAATGTGAGGAAGTCAAGGTTTTTTTGAATGCATCCCAGAACAGCCTCCAGAGTCTAGTGTCTTGTAGTTCACAAATCTACTTGGCGCCGAGTTACGCTTAGAGCCTTTAGGTAAGCAACTCTTCACTTGTTTCCTATGGAAGACATTGTGATTGTGATCTAACTCTGGCTTCACGTATGTTTCAGCTTCTGATATAACCAATGGTCTTGTGATTGTACTTGGAGCACTAGGTGGAATTGGAATGATCCTTCCACCAATGGTCATGTCTAAAGTGTTGAGACAAATAAGGAGGTAAAGGGCCAAAAGGAAGGATTTTGAAGTAGACATATTGAACAAGCTGTTTTTCAACTTCTAGTACTTTCAAACTCTCTCTTTGGTTGGAAAAGGATGTATAAGTGTCTATGCATGCAAAAACAAGAGGTTTTATGGTATTGTTGTAAGGGTTTTGGATACTAAGTGCCTTAAATAGGCTCGTGATATTGCTGATAAAGGCAGATAGATATGAGGTATGCACAGCTCATTACTTTTGGGTTTATTGTGGTGGGTGCTCCTTTTGTCTGTCTGTGCAACAAGTGAGGATGTCCGTGAGTTCATCTTGTTGCACCCAAATCTATTAATTTTCCTTTTGTTGAAAGATGGAAATTAAAAGAGTTCATGAATTGTGCAATTATGAGTTTGTTTAGTCACTCTTCATGGCTGTTGATCAACAACCATTATTAAGAATTCAATACTATTAAATTAGTTGCTTTAATCAGAAAACAAACCTCATCTATGTCTTTTCTTTTCTGGTGCCCTATTTGCCTCCCATCCACAAACAATAAGAGCAAGCTTTTTTCTTCATTAATAATGGCAACCCCACATACAAAGTTTCCATTGAATATACCTCATTTAAGTCTTGAACTCACAATACATGATGTTCAATTGCAGAATTCAATAAGCCAATAACTTCTAACGTATGGAGATCCTCTAACTTTAGGTTTACCCAATTAATTTCACCTTTCAAATTAACTCACTATTTCATGAATTTATCCTATCCATTACCAAACCTTTCCGGAAATTACCTCATCTGTCCAGATATTATGTGACATGACAGAACAGAGTCACTGAATTCTTAATCAAATTCATGAGTTAGATTTAATAACCAAGTCTTAAAATATATTAAGTGACCATTGAGATTGGATAAATCCATACTTGAATCTTTATTGAGAAAAGTGTCAACATTTGATTTTCCGTTGTCTCTAATAAAAAAACACCCATAAGAAACAAAAAAATAGAGTATATTAAGTGAATTGCATACAGCAACAAAATTAAAGTAGTTTGTATATTTTTAATCCCAGAATTATCACTCCTTCCTCGCCTTCTTTTCCCTCCAATAGCCATTTCAAACTTGAGCAATTGGTAGAGTATGGTCTGAAGTTACTATATTTTCTTTTTTGGTAAACGAAATGAAATTAATAGATATTGAGTGCAGCGTGTGGTATAAGTGTAACTACTGTCACTGACCATAATTACTAGGCAAGAGGCCAGAAATTAAAATGGAATGGAATAGAATTTCGATAATAGCAGAAGTATTTACTATTTACCCACTTCACACATTGTCGAAGGGTGGATCACTAAATGTTAGAAATGGCTCATAAAAAGATCCAACTTCGTAGGTATATACATGTAATGTATTTACAGTGTCAATAAATCATAGAGCCTTTTAGAATGAGTGAAGAAAGAGGAAGGTCTCACGTTTCAGAGAAATAGAATTTTGAAATGGTTGGGTCGTATTCAATGTGAAATGGTGTGGGTGCTATAGTAAATACTAAATAGTAAAGGGTTCGTTAGTAATATTAATTATGAATGAGAAGCAACGTACACTAATACTGCCAAAACTGCAAAAAGGCTCAAAAATTTCAGAGCCAGAATTTACTCTGTTCACGCGAAATATCACCACTATACCGCCTCACTCTGTTCACTTTGATTTGTCGTGTTTGCTACCTAGAGGGAAAAACAAATTAATCTGCAGATTACAGCTATAAAATATAAATAAAGCAAATCACAAACTTAAATTAAAGTGATTTTTCTTAAGATTTTGTTAGGTTATATATAACTAATTAAATTGTTTTTATTATTTATGCATACTCATTCAATTTACTATTAACATGTAATCTATTTGTATCTGAAATCTGAAGTTCCGAATGTAAGTAATCCATTTTTTTTTTTACAAAAGTAATCCAATTATTAATATTAATAGAGTGAGAGTTAGGGCTCTATTTTTTGTTTTGGCGGAAAAAGAGTTTAGATGAATTATCTCGTGAGATTTGTTAAGGTTAATTACCACCTATTTTAGGTTTAAAAATATTTTAATTACAAATTGTCTATAAATTAAATTTCTATAACAATTATGAAAGATTTGTAGTTTTTTTTTTCTCTTTGGCTCATAAGTAAACAATTATAGAAAATTGGTTACAAATCAAATTTAAAGTTCAATTTAATCTCATTTGCTTAAGGTCTTAATTGGATTAAAAAAAAAAGATGTTAAGAATAATTTGTAACATCGTCGCATTTAGATTTGAAATGAGAGAGATATGATAAACTTCACTTATTTGACCGTCAAACGAGCAGCCTACTTTTAACTCGTCAAAAGTAACACGTAGTTCCAAGCTTATTGCATTCGAATTTAAAATAAGATAAATATAATCATATTTAGTCATTGAGGCTAAAGATTGAAACTTTTGATAAATTTGTAGGACCNTCTTTGTACTATAATGTAGTTACATGAAATATCTATTGTTATATAAAAAAATATAATATGTGTATATATTAATATTTAATTTTCATTACCCTTACACTATTAATATCTATGGATGATAAAAATACTCATTTTTAATGAGTTTCTATTGTACCGTTAGGTCCGAGTATGAGTACGAGTACGGATAAAAATGTAATAGGTTTGAATATGAAAATTTATCAATACTCAACCCATATCTTACCTGGTATGGTCATTTTTATTTTTAATATATAAATATATATATCATAATATTAAATTATATTATATATCAGTATAAAATTAATTTTTTATCTAATAAAGAAATTAACTTTTATATAAAAATATAAAATTAAATAATATATATTATCATAATATTGTATAATATAATTGAGTTATATCTTATAAAAATAAATTATTTATTTTAAATTTTCGTCCAAATTCGAGAATTCAACTATTTGTCAGATACGAGACTAGAGATTAAATTTAATACCTACATGAGTATGGGGATAATATTTTAGATCTAGAGATCATGACACTTTATGCAGACTTTACCCATGAACATTATATTAATATCCTATAAATAATCTTTCTGGTTCATAATATCTGCTGTAATTTGGTGAATGCATACATACAAAGAAAATGATTAATTTACCTTAAATTTAGAAAAATCTAAGATAAAATGACTATATTCCCTTCATTTATTCTTTTCTATTTTCAAAGGATATTTATTATTAAGAGAGAATATGTAGGAATAAAATTAAAAAAAAAAATAATTAATGCTTTCTTGATTTTATAAATCATCATATATTTTAGGGTAAAATGCATTTTAGTACCCTGTGGTTAGGGCAGAATTCACTTTGGTACCGTGAAAGGAAAAATTTGACACTTTGGTACCCTGAGGTTTGCGCCGTTAGCACTTTGGTACGCTGTGGTTATTTTCCGTCAAGATTTAACAAAAAACTATTGACGTGGTCCAAATCTTAGCCATCGATTTCTACTATATCTTATCTGTTAGTTTCTATTGTTGCTTAAATCATATTTCACTCTTCAACAAGATTTATTTTGTGCGTTTAGGTCCTCTCCCTTTAGTAAAATGAATCAAAACATAACAAACTAAAAGAATTGATGGAGTGAAACTAAATACTAATTATTTAATTTGTAAATTAATTCATGGGAATATTCTTCAAATTATTCAAGTTTACTTTTAAAATTTCATTTAAGTATTTGTATTTGAATATGGGTAGGACTAAATTGCATTTATTTTCCAGATGTAAGACTGATATGTAATTATCTCCTTTTTTATATTTTCCAAAATTACATTTTGACCCCAAAAAGTTTTTGTAATTTTTATTTTTGTCCTCAAATATCATGATCTAGGGACTTTTTTTATAAATTTTGAAACTATTTGGGGGCATCATGTAATTTTTGCAAAAATTTTGTAAAGTTTATCTTCTCACCATCGAACCACACAATTTTAGGACTAAACTGCATTTTGTTTTCCAAATTTATGACTAATATGTAATTTTATTATTTTTTATAATTACATTTTGACCCAAAAAATTTGTTATAATTTTCATTTTATTCCTCAAATATTATGATCTAGGGACATTTTTGAAAATTTTGAAACAATTTGGGGGCATTTTGTAATTTTTGCAAAAGTGCTAACAGTTTTCTGTTAAATCTTGACGGAAAATAACCACAGGGTACCAAAGTGCTAACGGCACAAACCTCAGGGTACTGAAGTGTCAAATTTTTTCTTTCAGGGTACCAAAGTGGATTCGATCGTAATCACAGGGTACCAAAGTGCATTTTACCCTATATTTTAAAACATAAAAATTTTTAAAATCATAAAAGATATGGTGAACCGGAAGGAGCATAATATCAATACTTCTTTTGGATTGATATCACTCACCAGCACATTAAATACTAGTACTATCAAATGCTCTTCTTAATATTATAATGGGTAAATTATACTTTGGTGTCCTGTGGTTTGACCCTATTTCACTTTGGTACCCTCTGATTTGAAATCTGACACTTTGGTACTCTGTGGTATTCTTCATTAATACTTTGGTACCCTTTGGGGTTATTTTGTAATTTTAACCATAACAAATTTTGCAAAAATTATATATTGACCCCAATTTTTTTTTTAAGTTTTCATCTATAATATGTATCCAGGGACCTATTTGTAATTTTTTTGAAAATTTTTTGGGGTCAATATGTAATTTATTTTTTTTCATTAAATTTATCATTATGTAGAAAACATCCGAGTATCATTAAAACACATTTTTTATAGTTTATTTAATTGGGGCAAAATGTAACTTCTATTTCTCGTGTAAATAAAACCAAAAATAAACTTTAGCACTTGACAGTTAATGGGCGATGCGTGGGAAGATAAGGAGACACAAGTATTATTTCTTCACAGTTCACACACAAATATCTTAAATGGAGCTCGTAATGCAACCTTCATCGCTCACCTCCTTCGCTAACAGTAAGCTTTTAAATTCTTCATTTTCTCTTCTCTTTATTTCTCTCTCCCTCATCAATATTCTCTTCGCTCCCTGTACTTTCTGATAGATACGCTCATTCATTCTTCATAAATCTGTTAGTTAACCATGCTCATCTATCTGGTTAGGGATGTCCAAGACCCACCATTAATTATGCTCACTTTCTAATTTATATCGCCGCTTCGGTGGAATCGAACCACCGTGCCGGTTCATTGCTGTATGTATTTATGGAGGAACCTTTCGATTTTATACTTGTAATAATCAGAGTAGATAGGCTTCGTTTTCCTCATTTTCAGACGATTTATTAGTGTTGGTGTTAAATTGAAAGGATAATTCGAAGGAGCGAGTCTCCGGAATTATTGGTAGCTGAAGCTTGGTTGTTTAGTTTGATGGATGATTATGCCACTGCTCTAAATTGCTCTTTAATTGTGGGGGTGGGTGAACCCTAGAAATGGAGTGGTCTTACTGAATGCCTATTGGGTTTAAAAATAATCTCCTATTGAGCTTCCAGAATATTAAAGTGTTCTGAAGTGGATTAATCTATATTTTGATTACTAAATATATAGTAGGTAAGCGTTTTATGGCCTCAACTGCTAATTTTGTATTAACAAGGAACGAATGGCATCATTTCAAAGACAGTTAACATAATTCTGTTTTACTATTCCCTAGCACTCAGGGTGTCACCGTGTCAGTTAAAGCATGGTTTAAAGATACCTTTAAGAATTATACTTCTCAGTCAAGAAAAAAATGCCCAAAACTGGATGCTTGGTTTATCTTATACTTGAAGACCAGCTTCACTTATATCGGAACAATGAACATGGAAACCTAATTTCTTTTGGAAGAAAACATTCAACTTTCGAATCCTGTCCACACCCTATCATTGCTACTCAAGATAAAAATTGTTGAGTTTTGCCCGTTTTATTATTCTCATACTTTTCTCTACCAAAGAAACAGAAGATTTTATTGTTTTATTTTTTGAATGAAATTACTGCTTATTTTTTAAGTTATTCTTGGTAGAAGTTAAAATAGCTAGACATATCACATGTGATGTTTTCCCTTCTGATTCTGCCCCTATTGCAAAATCATTGGCATAGTGAATCATTCCTTAGATATCTTCAATAAAAAGCAACTACTATGCCCACTTAACAATGAACTTTTTCTAATTTCTTCTTTTACGGTGCTCCAAAGACAGTGATCTACTGACCACTGTTGTTAAATTTATGCTAAACAGACGCCTACCTTAATGTTAAGTCGTAAAATAATAAGGAAAGCTGTATTTGTTGTTGCTCTGACTATATCTTGTGTAGATGGGAAGTCTCAATTGCAAGGAAAGAGAGTATCCTCTGTTTCATCTGCACTACCCGAGACTGCGGCTTCAGTGGCAGTAACTGCAACTCTTGTTGGTGCGGCCGTCACCCTTCTTGTGAAGAGAACAAAAACTCCAGAGGCCTCAGAGGTAAGTTATCCATCAAACAGCAAGACACGGGTCTTTTATGTATTAGGAAAGTAATTGTATGCACAGCCATTTTAAGAAAAATACCATTCTTATTTGAGCAAGAACATGAAGATTTTTGTTGTGCTTCTTAAATGATTAGATTGTTCTTGTAGTTATAAGTTATAACACACTAGTCTAACAGAGTTCATAAACTTATTCACTTGAAGAACTTAAAAAATTTGACCACTCAACAGTTGCAGTTTGCTTCTTTGTTCTCCGCAATTTACTGGTTATCCGTGAGATAGGTCATATAACTTAAAGGGAAGACTTAACCTCATCTTAAATCGGATTAATCAAATTGTGTGACAAACTTCTCATTTCCATGTGATAACTGTTTATTGAAATAAAACTTTTTGTAAATAAAGATTCAATTCAGAGTGTGCGAAGATTGTAGCGGTTCAGGTATATGTTCAGAATGCAATGGTGAAGGATTTGTGCTTAAGAAACTCTCTGATGAAAATGCTGAGAGAGCGAGAAAGCTTTCTAAGAATATGGCCACTCGATTCACAGCTGGGTACTATTTTTTTCTTGTCTCTCTATTTCTCTCTTCCTAAAATTTTTTAATTCACCCATTGACCTGTTCACCAGCCTCCCAAAGAAGTGGAGCTATTGCACAAAGTGTTCTTCTGGCCGATCCTGTTCAACTTGTGGAGGCAGTGGGAAGTTAAGCGCTTAAGCTACTACTTTTGCCGTACCAATTAAACACCCATCGTGTGCATTATTTATGACCTTGTTGACATCAAGACTCAGAGGGTTGATTTTAGTAAACTAAGGCTCATGAATGGTATGAATTCACGTTTGTGCTTTTACTGTCATTCCTAGTGGTTTCCTCGCTCTTTTAGATCTGAAGCAGAAATTCATGTACATAGTCATAAATTGATTTGGCAGTTTATATCATGTGTTTTCCTGCAACTGTAAAGTTATACAGGGTAGCATCTTATTTATCCATGACCTATGAAGCATGGACACTTCATTTTGAGGGCGTGTCGCCGTGTCGGATGACACTCACACGACACATATTCATAAATTTTAGAATATAATTCAATTTTTTGTGACTTTAATATGACCGACAAAAGAAAATAATAATACATAACATATATTATGAATAAAAATTGTAATTTTTAAATTTTTCATTAAAAATTATGAATATTTAATTATTCATATATATAAATATATGACGTGTCGTGTTGTATAATTTTGAGAGTTTGGCGTGTTGCTGTGTGTGTTCGTGACATGTCCCGTGTCCGTGTCAGTGTCTCGCATCATAGCATCACAGGCCATGGCTATTAGTTGCACTGCATTTCTACTGTTCTGTTCTAGCTACTTTTATATTACTGGTTTTGGGTTGTTTTCCTTTTTTATTTTTTGTCAGAGGTTGTTTTCCTTTAAATAGGCATTTATTCGTGCTTCTTCATAAAGCCCAAGGGCTTGTGCTGGATCTTGCCTTAATTTGTGAATGAACTAGTGAGTTGATCAAATTTTTTTTCAACAAAAAGGACTATCTGTTATTGGACTATATCCTGTTTTTTTTTTTGTTTTGAGTAAATGGTTGAACTAAATCCAAGCAAATAGTCCCAGCTAAATCAAAGTCACCTCATCGTTGATGATTGAGATTTTTTACGAGTGGAGATATATATTTTGCTTATTTAAGAATCGATTCATGGAATTGGTACAAATTCTTAGACCAAATAATAGATTTTCTTGAATTTTCATATTATTTACATTTTGGCCCCTCCATTCCATTGACATAAAACTACTCTACCTTCCATTACCATTAACCACATTAGCACAAATTCCAAAATATTACCATTACCATTAAAATCACAACCAACCAAAAAAATTTTATTCCATTATATTATCAATTATCATTTCTACCCATGTACAATTTTAAAATACCCATATAATTATATAATTATTTCAACTAAGTGAACTAACCATAATCGTCATATACCATTTTAACTTTATTCTTTCCCTTTTAAAAAGACCACATATTATTAAGCTCTTCTTTTGTATGTATTTTTCAAAAGAAAAAAAGTGTAAGAATTTGAAACCTTCATTTTGGCAAGTGATTTTTTAGAGACGCTGAAGAGATGGATAGTGACGTTGAGGATCGACCATCCAATTGTTGTTTATTTCATTACAAACACTTTAATAATTCACATCAAACTCTTCAAATTTTGGATGATTGTAAGGTTGGCAACTATATATCTTTTTTTTTGTCAGCATGGCAACTACTTATCGGAATGAATACATCACACAAGCTTGCATCGTCTACGGGCCCAGTTGAAAGAATCTTTTTTTAAAGAAAATCACTGGAAAAAAGTTTAAATTAGGAGGAAAGTGGGAAACGTTTAGTTTGGTTCTCGGAAAATACACATCTCGCTAATGTGCAGTCTTAAATTTTCGATAACTATAAAATATGCAAAATAAAAATACAATAAAAATAGTAATGAAATAATTTTTTTTACATTACTTTAAAAATTTTAAAAAAATTAAAATAAATTATATAAAATTCACATGTATAGATATACTTTTAGGGTTTAATTAGCATATACACTTGCAGGAAAAAAAATAACAAATAAAGCCCAAATACACCTTTTTTTTTGTCAAATAGATACACCTATTCAAGTGGGCTCCATCCACTTGTTTATTTCGTTTCTATAATATTATGAAAAAGAAAACTCCATTTATTTCAACATCACCATTCACCTCAAGTATCTTTTTTCTGCCAACATTATACAATTTAATCAAATGCAATCATTTAACTGTAGGGCCGTTAATTGCATCAAACAAATTAGTTATTCTGTTTTTGTTTGGGCCAAAAACAAGTTTCAGTAAGTTGGGCCTGGAGAGAATTCATTAAAATACTTTCGGTTTGATGAGTCCTTATAGAGGTACTTACAGATTGTTTATCAACAAGATTCTCACATCAGAAAAAGGAATTGAACTCATGGTCTTTTGGCCAAAAAAAAAAAAGAACTCACGATTTTTTGTAAGTTATGAGTCAACTCCTTATCAACTGGGTGACAT
Organism: Chamaecrista fasciculata; assembly: GCA_003254925.1. NCBI lineage: Eukaryota > Viridiplantae > Streptophyta > Magnoliopsida > Fabales > Fabaceae > Chamaecrista > Chamaecrista fasciculata. Next base: position 76,430 of record QANZ01029883.1, on the reverse strand, counting down.
TCTTATATTATTCTTGAAATTTTTTTTAAGTTAATATTAAGAAATAAATTATGTCTTTCAGACATTTTCTTTATATATATATAAAAGGAAAATGGGAAAGCTGCAAAGGCACATTGGGATTGTACGGACATGACTAGTTGATGTTGTGAGGTGGGAGCCAATGAGGCATGGGGACATTGAAATTTTGATGCGAGGGAATCTGTCATTCCATGTTTTCAACTTCCATCTATTCAATCCAGTTAGGCACATCTCAATGATATTCAGCTTCTCTTCTGCGTGCTCCATGTGTCTCTAATCTACAAATTTGATATTAAATTTTAAATGGTAAATTATAATGAAAAAATTTATAAATTAGATCTCTAATTCATATCGAATCAAGGTATCAATGAATTAATTTTTAAATATTTAAAATATATAATTTAGTTACATCATATTTTATTAAATTTAATCAAAGAACTGATTTGATAACATATGCATTGTTAAAAGAGTTGTAAAATTTTTATTTAAAACAATAAATAAAGAAATGTGATGTATAGATAGTGCAAATTGCCAAATTCACTAGTAAAANTTTTTTTTAAAGTTTTCATTTTAGTCCCTAGATAATATGTATCTAGGGACCTATTTGTAATTTTTTTGGGGTCAATGTGTAATTTTTGCAAAATTTGTTATGATTAAAATTACAAAATAGCTCCAAATGGTACCAAAGTGTTAATAGAGAATACCACAGGGTATCAAAGTGTTAGGTTTCAAACCACAGGGTACCAAAGTGTAATTTATCTTATAAAAAAAATTTAAAAAAAATAAAAATTAAATATATAAATGTTACATATATAAATATACAATTATTATACACCCCATAACCTATATAAATGTAAGGCCAAAGTCCTATTTTGGTCCCTTTGTTATGCTCTTTGTTCCAAATAGGTCCTTCAGTTATTTTTCGTTCTATATTGGTCCCTCAGTTATCCAAAACTTGTCAAAGTTGGTCCCTCTAACGTTTTCCATCCATTTTTCCGTCAAAAAAAGAGGAAAAATAAACTTTCATCCCCAAAAGTTTTATTTTCTTATATCAAGGTCTTTTTTTATAATAGGATCAAAACGTAAGAAAAAGAAGTAAATTAAGATTTTAAGTGAATTTGCCCAAAGACAATTAATCTTTCTCTCTCTCTCTACAAATAAATCTCTCTTCTTCTCTCCACTGTCTTCCACCGTAATATTTTTCCTGGCTCTTAAAGCTATAATGAAGCAATTTATTATAAAAAATATCTATTCATAATACATGTTATATATGTTATTATTTTATATTGTTTGTTATGTTAAAATCATAAAAAATTAATTTCATATTATAAAATTTATGAATATGTGTCATATGAGTGTCTATAAGTGTCGAACACGTATCTAACACGACGAGACGCGAAAATAAATGTGCATGTTTAACAGATGATATATTAACAAGGGGAGATGGAACTATTGTACCCAAAAAAAAAAGAAAGCGGAAAATTGAAAAAGAACCTTAAATAGTATTCTGACCAAAAAAACCTTGAATAGCAGTAATTTTCAATTCCCAAAATCTAATAAATGAAGTTAAATCTAGTACTAAGAATATTTAGGATGGTTGTGATATGATCTCGTGAACCAAATTAAGTTAAAACTAGGGTTAGGTTAAGGATACTACATTACCCCCGTACAGCTAAGCTTCAACCAATGAGAATACACAGAAACCAAAACTTTCAACCAATAAAGAATCTCTCTCTCTCTCTATAAGCGTGTGTGTATATATATATATCTATTACCTTCATCATCAGATCAGTGTACTGTTTATTTCCTCTTTAATTTCTTTCTTCTTCTTGGTTTTCTCTCAAGGGTTTAACCTTAGATCTCATCATCTCTCAGGTGTTTTGCTACATATTACACCTCTCTTTTTTTTTTTTCCTTCAAAATCTTTTTTCTTTATTTCTCTTCTGTATGTTTGCATAGATAAATATATTCGTATTTTCGAGATATATATATGCTAAGCTAAGGTAGTAAGGTCGATGATTTGATTCAGTGGAGGAGGGGATGGATAAGCTAGCTGTTTCAGACTTTATTTTGGTGTTTTGCTTCGATATGGTCACTTCAGAGAGTGACAGAGCACTTAAAAGAAAGAAAGTGATCTGTGAAAGTGTCTCTTTTTCTTAACACTCTTGGAGGGTTTAATGTTTCTTTGGTGTCTTTAATTTTATATATTCTCATGATCCATCGATCTGGCTTTCCTTTACCTTTTCACTTTTCTTCTTTCAATTAGCTGGAATCGAAAACGATGTTTCCAACCCCCCAAAACCTGTGGATTATTATTTCGATCTAAGCTGTTTTGCTAAGCTAGGTCAATTTTAAATCCATCGGTCCAACCATATTATTTGTTCGATCTTTATTAGTACATATGTATGAGATTGAAAAAACAAATTAAAGAAAATAAATGAGGGGTTAGTTTGATTATATTAATTTATGTTGAGGGTATAGATTCATTCATCATTATGTCGTTTCTTTCCATTTATTTCCCCCTTAGTTTCCAATCCTATCTCTTTCTCAAGTTGGTTTGCTCTTTTCAGATCTCTGTTTGGGACAAAACTCTCAGCCAAATACTTTCAAGGCTCTAATTAGATTTAGAACCTTTTCTTTCCTCTCTTACCTACAAATATGCTTTCTTGTTTTGATTATTAGGTCTAACTTATTACACACACATATATATATATATAAATATGTGTGTGTGATTGCATGGGCGGAGATTGACACATACATGTGTAACAGTCGTTTTTTGCGGATGTAGCATCAGCAAGATTCACACATCAAAATGCAACACTGGATGGGATTTTATTTTGAAATGATATTATATATATATAGAGAGATATTTATGTATGTATTCAAATATTGTTTCTATCTTGATCTCTTTCTGTGTGTGTGCCATGCCATATTTGTTGCGAAAGTGAGAATCTTGATGATGCTGCATCGGCCATGAACGACTTTAAAAAAGAAAAGAAGTGATGTGTGACTGTGTGAGTGAATGAGTGAGTGAGTATTACTATTGAGTACTATTGATTTACACAGCAATATAATAGGAGCTACATACACAGCAAACTAATTACCAAATCCTTCGGATGCTGTCTCTTTGTTCTGTGAACATTTCAACAAAAACAACAGGAGGTGACTCTCTCTTTCTCTCTCTCTTTATTTCTTTCTTTCTTACTTTCCCTTTTGTTGTTGTTGTCAGGTGCCTCTAATCTTAATTTTCCCCCCCAATTTACTGTTAATTATTAATTGCTCCATACAACTATTACTACTTTATTATTTATTTTATTTTAGAGTGTGGTCAGCATGTTGGACCGAGGTAATATAATCCTATCCTATATCCTACATATCCTAGGTTATCAGATATTGCTGTGTGTAGGATTTGGAGGCTGAGGTTAGATCCTCTCTTTATAATTATCTGCTGAGTGCTGACTTCATACTTTACAGATATGTGAATATTCTTTTCCCAACAGATGATCTTGCTTCGATTAAATTGGTATCTTCTCACTTTCTTATTATAACTAGCTAGCAGGTTGACATAGATATATAAGGCTCTTACAACATTTAAGCTTTGGGTTTTAATTAGATATATAGGCCAGGGTACGGCATATCTCAGTCTATATATACTTTTGACAAAACTTAATTTCTAGTCTCTGAATTTATATATTTTTTATGATTTAGTCCCTAAATAATAAAGTTACATTATTTGGTCCTCAAATAATGACAAATACTAATTGGTTAGTGTCTAGAGACATTCTTTGATATCTGACCTATGTAGATATTAAATACATATGTGAAACTGTTAAATGTTATATTTGATTGACTAATGTACTATATACCTATTAATAACCGTATGAGAAATACACTCAAATCTTCATATTACTCACCCATTTGGAGCTGCAACTAGAACCACCTACTTACAATTTACAGCATCCAAGATTCATAATCTTCTTTACATTCTTTCTTCTCTACAAACTATAAGTATGAATTGCAATTAAATGTGGAAAGGGTAGTAGCTATATAACTATAGTGAAGATACGACAGGAATGGAGACTGGAGATCAGACCATCAGGATTTGTTCAACTTGATATTTTCTTTTAGAGTTTTGTCATTTTAATGAGTGTCATTTTCTCTTTTTAATTGATATTCTAACTTCGTTAATGGGACCACCTCAATGTCCATTACTCCTGATAGAATGACTGTTAACCACTTAACGACTTTATTGTTGACAATTGTATGTGATTATTCAAGAAGTGAGTTGTGTATTTATATTATTAGGAACCATATAATAAGTGTTCTTTATACCTTTCTTTCTTTTTTTTAACTTTACCTAATCAGAAATATATGAATATATCAAATTCTGTACATAGCAAAACTTGATTTCATCAGTTGATCAATATATTAAGATTTTAGGCTAAAGTTCTTGGCCTCGTATATTTTTTTTTTATACTTTTAGTCCCTTAATTATATTTGCGTCAGATCTCAATTTGGTCTCATATCTTTTTTTGTAGCTATAAATTAATAGGGTCAAGACCAAAGAATTATACATGAAAAAGGATATATATATATATAGAGAGAGAGAGAGAGAGAGAGATTAAGAGTAAACTAATAATTTGGTCCCTCAAAAATTACTGAGTTGTCAACTCAATTTCTGAAAGATTAAAATACACAATTTAATCTTTAAAATATTAAAATAACGTATTATTTAGTCTTTGAAAGATTAAAATAGTATATTATTTATTTAGTCTACGAAAATAACTAACAAGTATAGTATATACAGATTTTGATTTTTATTGTATATTTTAATTTTTCAATAACTAAATTGACTGAATTTAATTTATATACACACACATATTTTTTATTAGTTGCCTTGTGATCTGAATCTCTGAGAGACAAACAGTTCTTCTGGGGTTTTGGGTTGTCGTTCCCACAAGCTTAAATCTGTCCTCGTTTTACATATCTTATTATATTTGTGTGTGTATATATATTAGAAACTAAATACAGTAGTAGAAATATATATATATATATACTTTTGCAAATGAAGCAGATCATTGGAAATTGAAGCAGGCTTGGAAACTTGGATATGCAAAATGAGCCACATTAATTATATATATTAGCTGTCTGATCATTATCACTCTGCCATTATGGAAGAAGCTAATGAGCTTAATGTGGATTTGGCTGTTTAACACTTTAGCATATTATGCAATGATGATCACAAATCGCTCTTGCTGATGGTGGACCATCCAAAAGCATCTATATCATTGATATATCTATGATCTTATTCTTACAAGTTGCGGTTGGAGCTAGCGTCGGTAATATATCTATCTATCTCTATTTATTCTACATGCATAATCTATTTCAGTATATTATGTTTCACCCTTTTATTTTATATATAAAGTACTGAAAAAAGAATTTGAATTTTTAAATAATGATAAAATATATATATATATATATATATTTGTAGTTTCCCAAATTTTCTTGGCTTCAATTATATATATTCATTATTCATGACAGTGATGATTCAGTCTGTTGAAGATTATGGAAATCTGTGTGCCCCCATCACTGTCCTACTCGTGGCTTCGCATATTCTCTCTGCTTCAGAGATTTAAGTGGAAATTAAAACAAATAAAGAATATTAGTATTCTATACATATAATCATCGATCTCTACCTCACTATCTGCTTGCAATTGCATGCCCTATACTTATTTATATATAATTGTTCCTTTTGAACACTTGCCTGCGGAGAATCTATTCTCTCTCCGTTGCTCATATATTTGTTTGAGTTCAAAGTTTAAGCATAAATATAATATTGGAATATTCGACATTTATATAGTTACTTATATTATACGTGGAGGATAATGAACTCGAAGACCTTGATTTTCAGTTGCAGGATATCATCATCTAATTTGGAGTCTCTTAATTATCTGACACTTGCTTCTCGTATAGTTTTGTAAGTGAACACTACTACTCTTTCTATGAATGTACACTACTTCGTACTTCTTACTTAAACATGAGTCGTTAACGAATCTATTAATTAATTAGTTCTTGACGAAATGTAACTTATTTCAAAATAATCCAATTTTGTGGTTTAATTGTTTTGATATTGCATGTTTAGTATTATATATACAGACACTGCACCTTTTTAATTGTTAATATATAGTTCAAGTCGTTGTCGACGTCATGCTCATGTATATATAGTGTTCTTGAACCTTACTTACATGCCGTATATATGTAGTACATATATAAAATTATGTTCTGTCTACAACTCTTAATAATCAGTTTTAACATGCATATTATGAATTGAATAAGATTACACATAAAATATATGAAGCAATTCCATTTTTGAAAGTTTAAATCATGCATTTTATTTTTTGAAAATTGTGTAAGTATAAATACAGTTTAGTCCATATAATTTATTTTATAGAGACTAATTATATAGAGATAAAAAAAAAACTAAAATTTATTCATTTTTTGGCAAAGATTAAATAGCATAATTAAACGAGACCTTCATAGGTTTAATTGTATTATTAGCATATGTTTTAGAGACTAATTTTTATATTTACTCAATTGATAATTACATATATGAATATATATATATATACCTTATATTATATGGCTCCACCCCTTTCTGGTCGTCCATGTTTAAAACTATAGTCTATGAAATTAAAAATAAAATAAAATTTACTATTTGGTGTCTCTTTCTTTACTAAGTTAACAATTTAGTCATTTATTTATTTTACATACATATTTGCGTGCCCGTTAAGACATGCAAAGCCCCTAGTATATATATATGAGCGAGTGATACTACATACTTTAATTTATGTTATGCAAGAATTTGATCTGGAAAGTTAAATTTTTTCACCTGATTAATATATATACATTCATCTTGTATATATGCTTTATAGATATCTACTGGTAATCATAGGATTAATTACTCCCAGTTTGGAGTGCATGTTTAATTTTCTTAGTTATTCAAAATCCTGATATATCATGAGAAGGGGACTAGGCCAGGGAGTATATAAGTGAAAACTGGAATCTAAATAAAGGGTATAAACAGTAGTTTGTGCAATTCTGAATTTCTCTCAATTCTATATAAGATTAAGATATATGCTTTACAAATCGACAAATCCCTTTTGTACCAAAAGAAAATCGAAAAATCCCTGTAATCATAATTTGGTTTGTCCAAAAATTGACTAATAACAAAGAGTTATAGTCTTTCATGCATGTGTAAAATGCCCTATGTCATTTATGAATAATCAATATGGAATTTGGACATTAAAAACCTACAACCAAAATTAAAGAAAGCTCAAATTCTGCAAATTAAAGTGACATGGTGGATATATATATCCTGGCCAAGGATGATGATCTTTAGCTACTGTCTATTATTGTTTCTTTTTCCTTCCTTCCAAAGAAAAGAAAAAGAAAAGTATTCTTTCTTTTTAATGTGTATGTTAAGAGAAAGAAACACAGAAATTAGCATTTATAAATCCCCTTTGTTTTGGTCTGATTACTGATGAATTTGAATATATTCAATATTTGGGTTATCAAGTGTTTGGATAGATCGACTTAATTGCTAACAAAATGATCGACTAAATTGCATGAATGAATGAATCTAAAAGAACAATGATCAAATTTGAGAGCACCGAGGGTATAACCATTAAACTGAAAAGAATTAATTGTGTAAAATTGTACATTCTAAAAGAATGAATTCTCTCAATAAGAAGCTGTCACAGTAATCGTCAATTCAAACTGGACTATCATGATATCTTTATTATTTTGTCCACAGATTAATGTACAATATTTATAATTTGATCCTGTGAAAAAGGGTTAAGAACTACTTATTTTTTGTTTCATTATTATTCTTCTTTTTTTATAAAAAAAAACTATTGAAACCGTGTAGCGCGCTACTATACTACTAAAAAAAATAAGTATTTATTTAATTAAATTATGCACATATACTTGCATCACATGTAATAAGTTGCCATTGATTTAGATATTGTTAGTCATCAATAGTTTTTGTAATCATTATAGTGAATGAAAAGAATTTTATAAGTAAACAGAACATAATTATATTATCTCAAAAATTTTTGAGAAGTTCTACAAAATATTCTTACAACATTTATATCTCAGTTTGTTATTAATATTATCTTAGCTGGTTGCTTAATATTCAGGGGATATTTCCCCTACTTACATCTGGCAGTCGCTTTCCAAATACAGGCTTCACATTACAAGGCATCTCCCGAAAATGGAAATCATAATTTTGTATGTCTAAGAAGCTTACCTCAAACTTCAGATGTATAAATATTCAATAATCAACATAATTAAAAAATCCTAATTTTTTTAACTTTGAATAGTTGGGTATGCTCGTTAGTCATTCTTAAGATTGACTCTATCGCGGATTTTATTAACTTTCTTAAAAAAAAAATTATTAACTTTTGAAATAGATAATTAGGTATCCTTAACTCAAATTTCATTCATCATTTACGATCAATTTAATATGGAATACAATCCAAAACATTCAAGAGATTCGGAATTAAATGTCATTAATTAAGAAGACAATATGAAAATAACCTAATTGAAATATGCCAAAATTCTTTGTCTTCAAATTATGAAACCTATAAATTAAAGTTGGATTAGTAGAAATCTAACTTTGAGTTCACAATGTAGGAATCCAGATGCAGGTTGACGCTGCCGGAACCTACAAAGAAAGAAACCATAAGGGTTGTTCCTGTGTTTCTTCTCATCATATGCTTGAGTCAGTAGTCGATAGTAGAGTGATTAGAGTTTTTGTGTATAACGAGTCTTGTACTTTATTATGGGTTGTATGGGGGCTATTTATACCCCTAGTCCTCTTTTGACTCGAGTTGTACGAGGTATAAGTTGGATAGTGAAGGGCGCGTGTGCTGCAAAGCTCAGCGCGTGGTGTAACGGTCATATCCGACGTGCCAGGCTTTGACGGCTGATGTTCGGATTGTCAGGATAAATCTCTGCTTTTCTGATGAGAGTAGGTGAGAGCAATAAATGCGCTTTGTTTTATTTGTGAAGGTGCGGGGCCTTTTGGTCATTTCAGACGTGCTTTTGGTTGGGGGTACACTGTGGCCAACACAGTTTTGCCTTCTCGGAGCTGCCTTGAGGATCTCCGCATTAAATGTTAAGATCATCGCATTTAATGCTTAGGATCACCGCATTTAAAGATGGGGACCGTGTGACTTACTTTGATATGTTTGCGTGGGTTCTCAAGTTGTTTATAATCTTTACTTATGTAAAGGGTGTATATCACTTGTCCCTCTTAAAAGGGTGGGGATGTCGTCGTGGGCGCCGTGGCGTGACTATTCCCCTCTACCTAGATAAAGGGTGTATATCAAATTATGAGTTAAGTCCCGCTTTAGTTTCGACACTTCTTTTTTGTTCTATTTTGATTTTCAAATTTTGTTACTTTTCATTATTATTTAAAAATGTGATTTATTTTTATTTGTATTGTTATTTCTAACCTATATAGTTATGATGAACTATTTTAATTTTCTTTCATATATATTGTAATAAGTGAAAGTTGACAAAAAAAAAAAGAATTCTTTATTAGTCACAAATTAAGTATAGATTTATAATTGATTTTTCTTTCTAAAAATAAATCTTTCTTTTCTCTCATTATTGTTAGCTTAATTTTTAGGACACATACGAAATTATTCAAATCAAGTATTCAACTCAAAGATAATAACAGTAGACGTAATTACATTGTGAATTAACAATAAAACAAATGAGAAAATTTAAGGACCAAAACATAACAAAAAATAAATTTAAGACCTAAACAAAACTACTCCTATAATTTTAAGACCAAAATAAAATTTTGAAATAACAATAATAATAACCATTGTTGTGAAAATCGGACCGGACCGGCCAGTTAGACCGCTAGCCGAAGAGATGAGCGAGTTGGTTCAACCATTTGAACCAAAATGATAGTTGGACCAGAAATAACCGGCCAAGAACCGGAAACTCAAGTCCAACCACTGGACCGGACCGGCGGTTCTCAATGTTTTTTTTTTATACTGGGTTAGATTTACGTTTTTTTTTTTTGGATTTTGTACTTTTGAACTTTAAAATTGTGTGTGATGAACTTGAAACATGAGAGTTGACATGTTGAATTTGATTATTATGAGTTTATGACTTATGAGATCTTGTTTAAGATGCATTTAGTCCATTTACTTGCTTGAAAAAATAGTTAGTCCATGATCTCTAGTTGTGGAGAGAAAAGTTATATTATTTGCATAAAGAGATGTATTTATTAATAGATTTAATGCATCTCTTAGACCCAAAAAAAAATATAGAGGGTTTATATTTAATATATTAAAAATAATTATTTATTGCGTCATCCGGTCCGACCAATAGTTCGACCGATTCAACCGATCAGACCGTGAACCGAACACTTGTCCGAATCTTTGTCCGGTTCGATTATGACAACAGTGACAATATCATAATTGTTTGGGTGGATGTATAATGCTGGTCCCAATGTATCGTACGTATGGTGGCAAACATGCAACTCAAAGGACGATCATTGGCCCCATCCATAAGATCTCCTTTTTACAGCGAAATCCAACTCAGTTCCAGTGTACCCTTCTATCCCCCACATTTTTTTATCGAGGTGTATGTATACACTTCGTTGAATTATTAGAGAGAAATTTCAATTTTCAGATTTCAACTCTTTTTTTTTTTTTTTCCAGTTGTTTGCCAGACAATTTTATCTCTGGATCATATATGTGATATTATTTAGTCTTTGATTTTTTATCGTTGTATAAGTTATAATTTTCGAAGTGTATCAACTCTTGCAACTCGGTCCTTTTGTCTCTTAGTCATTGTAATATGTCATTTAAAGGGAGCAGATATGCTGAAGTAGGAAAATGATAAATTATATCTCATCCGTCAATTAAATCACCTTAAAAAAAAATTTAGTACAATGAAATGTCAAGATCTTATAATTTACATAATTTACCACTTTTTTATTTCAGCGAATTCACTCCCGTCATTAAACATCTTATTTGATATATTATTAAATATCTAAAACCTCGATCTCTGCAAGCAAATGTGAAATTAACCCAAAAAAAAAAAAAATGTCCCCCCAACCAACACACCTTAGTCCGAAACTGTTCGAACCTTAACCAAATTCCACACATTGTAACCGTAAGTGTCGAATTGCGAGAAGAGAAGAAAGGGGTAGGTGTTTTAAGTAACCTGTGTCCTGTGACCCACCTTAGCTTTACTGTTGTGAATGCTATTGTTGTTTATATATGTGGATAGAGTTTAATGCATTTCTATCTTCAAAGCTAATTAGTTCACGATCTTGTGTAATTGTTACACTATTGAAGGTTGTTAACTCTTGCCCTAGCATGTTTCTCTCTCTCTCTCTCTCTCTCTTTTTCCCTGGATCATTTTCTTTTATATTCTTCATCTATATATTTCCACTTTCATCTGTCTTATTTTCTATTCTGGAGTTTAACACATTATTATGGAATTCAAGCACACATAGTCATACTAATTTGATTATTTGAAGAATACAATCTAGTAATCAATACTAATTCCCAGTTCAGCAAAACTCTTTCTCGTTAATGAAGAACAGCATACACGTCAAGACTGAAATATTAAGTTTTTCTTTCCATTCACTTAGCACCGAGCCGAAATGACTGATATAACAGATGGGAACTTGTTTCAATTGGTTTCTTATCTCAATTCTCAACTAAGAACGGACATGTTTGATTCTGCTAGAACTCATGGGTAGAAAAATCTCAATCAAGTTGCGATTTAGTCCAATGTCCAACATTTACATCCCAAGAAAAAAGCATCGAAATAGTGGAGGATGTGTTTTCTTGGATGGAGTACTATACATATCGGACACCAAACGATGCACAGATACAGAGAATACTCATGTAGGACCGCCGAAAAAGGTAAAGACAAATTTTATGTTACCTTTGAGGAGCACCGGAAAGGATAGGATCAATTATTGCTGAACCATTCTTTCTCAATGCAGGAATACTAAGAGAACGTTTTCTTAATTTGCCTTTGCCAGGTGATAGTTTCTTCTCACTGTTTTCCATGAGCAAAGAAGAATAAGAGCACAGATGCTCTGGAACTGGCTCACTTTTGGTTCTGAGGTAGAGATCTAGGTTTTGACCAAACTCATTTCCCAACACTCCATTTCCATGGTCCCCTGGAACATCATTATCAAGCTTCCTCTTGGACTCTTCATCATCGGACCAACACCCATTTTTGTGCAAATCTTGCATTGCCAGATCATCATACTCTTCATCAGACTTTGTAGATTCCTCGTCAACTGAGCCCACCTGTACAACAATGAAAAAATTGAGATTATTCCCCCAAATTGTTATAACTGTTACTTGAACTGGGTCGATGACGCAAAAATTTCCACTATTTCATGTGCTTGGAAAGGCAATTGATCTTGTTAAAATTAAATAAAATCAACAAGCATGGCCAATCCCACTGTCGTTGCCGCACTTGGTAACTCACCACCCATATAAACACGAGTTTCTTTTCAGAAAACACAACAAAGACTAAACTATCAAAATCCCCACTATACAAAAAAATTAACTAAGGTTATCCAAAGGCGACCAAAGGGTCAAGAACCCTTTGCAATTTGTATAGGTCAATTAATCAGAATATGTATAAACTTCAAATCAGTAAGCCTGTAAACTAAGTCTACCTCCTCATGGACTTGTTTGTCACCATCATCACTGAAATCCTCATCACTGCCCACATCTGGTGGATCATCAATCTCTTCATCGCTACCATGCACTGACTGCTCCTCCTTAAGCTAAAAAAGAAACAAAATGAAAATTGTCAAAATTATCAAACAGAAGAATTCAGAGAACTAAATGTTATATACGTATTTCCAATTAACATTAACAAGACCATAATTTAACATTCAAATAAGGAATCACTAAAAATGATTTTCATGTTTACCTCCTTTGAAGGTCCATCAGACAGCCTCGGTGAGCTGCAGCCAGAGGACAAATACCTGCTACCAGTATCAGTCCCATCAGCCCACGATCCATCAGCACTTCCAGCACCACTAGTACCACCATCACTGGGCCAAGCACTGATGCCGTACAAGCCAAACTGAAGATTTACAGGTTCTGACTTACCAATCATTAGTGGTCCATACATTGGATCTCCTATCCCATTCGCTGAACCATTGCCCCATACAGGCTTCCCATTACTGTCAACAGAATTAACAGGCCAAGCCTTTGCTACAGATCCATCTGTATTGACAAGGGCCATCAGATGCCTCGAAGAACCTTTTCTCTGGATCAATTGAAACATTCCTTTCGAGCTCAAGGAATTGGCAGCACATTGATTCCTATATTCCTCGTCAACAACAGTTACAGTATTTCTAGTAGGATCATACAGTAGTTCCCCAGCTTCACGCCTACGAAGACAGCTGAAGACAGTAGCATGGATGGCTGCTACACTCTTGTCAACGTTAGTATTATTTATTTTGGGAACTAAATGCTTGTCAGCACGCTTGCAGAGATAATCCTGGATTGTTCTGATGTTTCGAATATACTTTACATATTTGTTTTTCGCTGGATCGAGAGTCATATACTTTGCACGTACAGCAAATCGTTCCAAGTGCTTGTCCTCATTTGTAATGTATATCATGAATGGTATGATTGAAGGATGTTTCTTCATTAGTCCCATCTGGTTCAAAATTTGTTGCTACTATTATCAGTTTAAATCTATAAACATATGATGACAAACAAAAGGAAATAAGATATCTGACTCACAACAAAGTTGAGACTCAAGTGAACACCCTCTACAACAACAGACTGTTTTCTTTCTTCCCAGGTTGTGATTAACCTATCAAGACTGTCAATCACCATCTCACTCTGTGCTTTAAATCCTTCAATAGCCATTTGTTTTGGATTAAGCAGTTCCGCAGCACCAGGACCGACATCTGGAATCCACGCATCAGATTTCTTAGAATTATCACCATCGGTTGCTTCACCCTTGGGGAGTGAATGTGATACACCGGCAAGTTTTTTAGCTTTCCTTCTAGCTTTTGCGTCTGCAACAGCAACAGGATCCAAGCACTCGCCTGCATGGTAAGTAGAGGCCCATAACAATGGGTTTTCTTTCTCATCAACAAAACTTCTCATCATGTGCCTAATGGAGTCAGTTGATACCACCGTTGTGATTCCCAACCTACTACCCTGAAGTGGAAATATAAACAGTACTTTAGTTCTTGAACCACAAGATGGCACACTTTCAGTTTCAACATCATTACCCAGTAGAAATTAAATATCCTACCACATAATAAGAAAAAACTGGCACAACATATTTGTAATTGCAAAAAGACAACTACTTCTCAAGGCAAAGATACCAGCAATGCAGATAAAGTGGATTTGCCACAGCCACTAGTACCACACAACAGCACTGTCACAGATTCCTTCCTTTCTCGGATTCTGCATCCAAGAAAAATATTCAAAATTAACTAAGGGGATGGACACTAGCAAGGATGCTGACATGAACACAGGACATGAAATGAACACTATAACATGTCATAATCTAAAAGTTCTGCACAGCATCCAACACACAAATCTTTTGTTGAAGAGTTTGTGCAATAGTGTTTCATAGCAATCTTCTAAAACAACCATGAAACTAATGTTAGTTTGTCTGAAATTTTGGTGCGGCCAACAGAATCAGAAGTGGAGACAAGAAATTTTAACAAAAATACATCCTAGAAATGAGGTGGAAACCTTTTTACTCATAGCAACCTTCTAAAACAACAATGAAGTGAATTTTAGTTTGTCTGAGATTTTAACAAAAATATATCCTAGAAATGAGTTGGGAACCTTTTCACCCAGAACCCATAATAAAATTGACTTCGTAAATCATTTAGGAAATTCAGTGATCTATCTTAGTCTTCCACTCTTCCTTCCCTCAAGTTTATTGCAAGTTTAAAAGTGAGGTTCGACATAAATCAAGCAGGCTGCCATTTGGAATATAGAGAGACCAAATACAAATTTAAAGTTGAGCCAGAGCATATTTTGTAGACATCATCTATGGGTGCAGCCTATATTGGACATCCACAAACGTTAAACAACACATGATGACTCCGTGATTACTGTTTCCAGGCATAGGTCTCACTTAAAATCCAGACAGGTATCCAGATAAATTTAGAGTTGGATGAGCCTGACAGCGGTTAAACTGAAGCATCTCAAGAAACAAGGTTAGCATACACCATTTACTTTTGTGAGGGGTAAAATATTATAATAAGATAAAGTGGTTGAAACATATTGTCATTTTATCCTCTTGAAAGACATCTTTCATTATTCAATGAGACATCTATAAGCCAGAGAAGGAAATTCATCTTTGATAAGCATTTGAACCCCCTGACACACTAAGTGTAATATTGAATGGACAGTCTAGCTAAAGTCCACAAGAACGAAACTTATTACTGTAAAGTTTGTAGATGTTTTCGAAGTCATATAACACTGCCAAGAAGACATCTAATCAAAGTAACATAACTTGGCCAGTTTCTATGGTTGTGCCATAATAACATAATAGTTTTCAGAAAAATCTATTATTGACTAGAGGCACTGCAAACTATTTTCAAATATACAACCTGATAGATTCCACTACATAAATCAGAAGCAGCAACCAATGTGAGAAACTTCTCTTCATTTTATTTAGGTTTCTTACTACAGATCAATGAAGTCCCTGCGGAAAGGTATAAACTGAAGTCATACCTGCATGCTAGAACCAGATCTGCTCTATGGTTGGGACCCACATACTTATACTCAGCCAGAGCCTCACAAACAATATCTAGAAAAGTTTCTCTCCGAACAACTACTGTCGTGCGCCTTTTGTACAACTCAAATAGTGCACTCTTACTTCTATCATATTTCCGAGAAAGTGAGCGGTTTGGTACATCTGCTTGAGCATCAGCATAATGATCATCTTCAATCTCAATTTTTTCCTTAGCAGCATCAAGGCCTGATAGTACAATTCCTTCAGGCAGCAAAACATCAGGAGAACTCTCATTCCTAGCGAGTTCAAACACCCTTTGACTGATCTGGTGAAGGAAAAACATATTCAGGAACAAAGACACACACACACACATGCAAACATAGACAAGGTCCAGAATAAGTCACATATGTTAAAAGTATGATGTGTGGTAACAATCAAGAGGTCCTTCAAGTAAATAACTCAGTTCAAGATATACAAGATATTGAGAAACAAAACACAGGTCACTGATGCCAATGCCATACATAGATAAATCACCATAATATATCAGCTAAATACAGAAAACGCCAAAAAAAAAAAAAGATAGACTATTCTTTTGCATTACATCTAAGTATGTAACAGGAAACCATAACTTCCAAATTTCTCTTCATAATTGAAGAAAGAGCATAATCCTTCACGTTCCAGTGAAGCAAAGTGAAGCAAATATTAAATAATGATCTGGACTTGAGTATTATAGTCATTCAACCACGTAGACGCTATCATTAAACCAAAATCAATAAAGAATAATGAAGATAGTTGCGTCCTATAAGCATACTAAATTTTTCAATCTCTATAAAACAAGGAGGGCGAGGGTGAGCCTTGGCACAGCTGTAAGGTTGCTGCCTGGTGACCAAGAGGTCACGGGTTCAAATCCTGGAAACAGCTTCTCTGCAAAGCAAGGGTAAGGCTGCTTACATCTTGACCCTCCCCAGACCCCACCCAGTGAGAGCCTTGTGCTCTGTGCCGCCCTTATAAAACAAGGAGGGCCATGATAATTGTGAACCTAAGAAGGGAAATAGAAAGACCAGGAAATACTTGCATTTTCATTTAAACAAAAAAAATACCAGAATGATGACAACCACGTTAAACTAATTGAGCTCAGGATGAACACAACATGGGAAGGCATGAGAACAGACCATTCAGATAGGAAACAAAACCATAAGGTTGGGACAGTTTGGGCCAAATAAATAACTTGTGTACCTTCGGGATTTTAAGTGAAATACAAAAAATCCAGATCTACCACCCCTTAGTACCCTCAAATGTAGATAAACCACAAATTGCACGATCTTCTTTTATCGAATGAGGAGATCATTAAATCACAATAAACAAAAATTGTTCAAAGAGAATGAAAGAGAACAAGAGATTCCAATGCTCTACAGCATCAATGGAAAACGAAACAGATCAAGTCATAATAATTCATAAATAAAACTATCAACTAAACTAAATAATTGAAAGGATACATACCTTGAAGGCGTGTCGCGCTTTACATCCCATAAGCTGCAAGGTGCTCTGCAGAACAGGACGTGTATACCGAAACGACTCTTTGCCCTTCTCTCTCTGCTCATCCTCGTCCACAACCACGATGTAAAGTACTTTCCCTACCTCGGCCATCACTGCACATTCGTATAGCACAAACATTCAGAAATCAGAAAGGAGATCGCACGCACTGACGCACTATAACATTTAATGAAAAACCAACACTAACTTCCACTGTAAGCGAAAGCCATTGACTGATGCAAGAAACAACGCAAGATAAATAAATGTTCAAGATATTTATGCGCGGTGGGCCCATAAAAAACACGGTTTAAAGATAAAACTAACGAAGAAGTGAATCAGAGAGCGCGGAGACTTAACCGCAATGTGAAGTTGTGGAGGCGGCAAAAGAAAAGGAGCAATGCGAATTTCAAAACCTAAGGATGATCGTAGAATCGTAGTGATTCAGATGAGTAGAAAAATCGCAGAAAAACGAACGATACCGCGTGATAGGATCAGAGAGAATCCACTAGGGTTTGGACAGCGTTACGATCCGCCATTTTTGAAGGGCTAGTTTATATGTCTGAAAGGCGATCTCGGCATTCTTCTTCGAAGTTAGCTGAATTCTTAATCCGCTTTTCTCTCTCTCTCTCTCTCACCGCTTGAAGTTGGAGCTTTATGTTTCTCACTCTACAACACTACATATAAATATTCTGGGAGTTGAAATGACGGATTTGGCCTTGGAATATCAACAGCCGCGCTAAAAAGTGCCAACTAATAGAACCCTAGGGGCCTAGGAAACAGAGTTGATTCATAGGGTGGAATCGTGTGAGTCCAGCGAAGCAAGGATCAATGAGTGGCACATCCTGTAATTAATGACAAAAACTGGGGCCATTCTACATCAGAGCAGCTTTGGATTTACCGACTTAAACGGTGATTCAACCCTTTCAAAATTATGTGACATCGAAAATGACTACAAAAATAATCAAGCAGTTGCCCACCAAAAAAAATATATAATCAAGCAGTTAGTATAGTTTTATAGTTTAAGATGCGTATAGATAAGATAGATAACCGGAAGGTCAATTTTTTTAAATTGAACCCAGACGTAGATTTAAATTGATTTTAAATTTTCGTAAAAAAAATGATTTTAAATATCTCATTTTCTTTAAATTAATTTTATATATTTTTATAATTTTATAAATTAGTCTAAAATAATCAATTGTGATCATATATTTTTCATTTTAGGTTTAAATATGACAAGTCTAGAGTTACAAATTATTTTTTATGACTTTTTTTAAATTTTTTTATTCAAAATTAAAATGAGAGAATTATAATCATATTCAATTATTTAGAATTAATTTAAAAAATTATAAAAATATATCAAATTAATATAAATAAATAAAATTTATTGAGAGAGAGTAATATAATAAATATATAATTAGAAGTTATCAAATTAATAATAAATTAATTTATTTATATATTTGAGACTAATTTGAGGTCCTGACTCTTGATCTTAACTCGAACTATTGAAAATTTCACTAAGCCATAATGTTATAACAAAATAGCTTTGAACTTTGACGGGAGTTATATTTGTAAGAATTTGATTCTAAATATTAAAAATCATTTAAAAAATGGTGAATTAACATAAATATCAGAATCCAAAGCCATTATTAGAAGATGTCAAAACTAAAATATATCCCATCATTGTCTGATTTTGTTTTTTTATTGTTATATTTGCTAAGACATGTGCTAGATTTTGACTAAAGATGGAGCAAGAATACAAGTCATGGACTTGGTTTGTCCGTTATGTTTACCATCACTATTAGAAAGTAGACTTTGAATGGGCAAGTTTTTCTAACTTCAAGCGTTTCTGCTCGACCATGTCTCGCGACATCCAATAACGACTTCCAACACCACCTAAATTTTAACAACCCCAAATACACGAGTTCATTTTCATTAAATATCATCAATAGATACATATGTATGCTTAACTTTTATATTTAAATGTTCAATTACTTGTAGAATCCTCATTTAAATTAAAGTCAAAGTAAAATTTTAGTCAGGTGCATAATTAGTCCCATGTTATCTCATATCTTAATTACAATAAATTTTATCATTAATCCTACGATGTAAAATTTTTTGTAAAGATGTAAAACCAATTATACAACCTGACCCAAAGATGTAGGACCAAATGTGTAACACGAGACTAAATTGAGACCTAAGTAAAAGATATGAGACTAAAAGTACAAAAAAAATTATGTGACCAAATTGATATTTCAGCAAAAGTTAAGAGACCAAAATTGCACTTTGCCCATAAGTTAATTTAAACTTAATCATAATTTTATTACTTACTTTTGAATTATATATAGCATTTATCTCATGAACTAATAAAAAAGACTTTGCTGTAAAAAACAAAAAAAAAAAAA
>QANZ01029883.1:38242-55359 GCA_003254925.1 Chamaecrista fasciculata | reverse complement strand
AATCGCGATAATCGCTCACTTTTGTGCCGAATTGAACGTCGTAAGCTTCGATTCCGGGGTTCGATTCCTCGAATTTCGCGACGCGATACTCGTTTTCGTCGACGAGCATTGTTCGCCGGCCATGGTGGTTCAACGCGAACCAGAGGAGGGATTCGTGGGTGAGGCCGAAGATGAGGAGGTTTAGATTTGGGGTACGGAGGAGCACGGCGGCGACGGCGGCGATCTCGGCGGCGGACATCGTCGGAGAAGGGCGTTGGAGACAGAGGCGGGAAGAGATTGATTTGGTGATATTGTGGAATGAGTACAGAAAAGTTATGAAATGTTACATATTGATCCTAATTTAGTCCATCTCATTTGATTTTGCCACGTCAGCATCCCAGTCACACTGCCACGTCACAATTAACGGCGAAATTTGGACGGAAGTGACCAGGGGACTAACTGTGAAACTTTTTGCGAAGGTTTGGGACCAAATCTGCAACAAAAATAGTTATGGGACCAAATTGAAACCTTAGTCATAGTATTGGGACCAAAAATGCACTTAAGCCTAAAATCTTTGATTTGAAGTCAGTCCCACACCGCAAGTTAAAATTTTAAATTCATGGATCCCACCAAATTAAAGGGGAAAGGAACTGTATTCTTTCTGCATCACTAGCAGTCTAGCATTAATTTATTACCCACATTTAAATATTAAAAAAAAATTATAGATGCTTAGACAACGACTCGCGCTTACCATTAGGCCAAAAGCTAGTACAATAGAGCAGACGCTCTGGACCTTGGCTCTAATACCAATTGTTAGGATTAAGTGCTTACCACTAGTCCAAAAGCTATAGCTGTTAGCAAGAGCGCAACTTTATTTTCTTAACCTACAGTAGAGCAGACGCTCAAACGCCATGGTTCGACTATGACTTAGCCCTACACCTGGGCATCTGCTATAGAACAATTGATGTCACACATTGACTAACAACATCAGGACTTTTTTTTTTAAAAAAAAAAAAGTGATTATGAAGGAGATTATTTCTGTATTATCTGATCCTAATTGACAACCCATTTTTTTTTCCTGAACCCAATATATATTTTTTTTTGGGTAAATTACACAAAAGGGTCCTGTGGTTTGGCCCATTTTCAGATAGGGTCCTGTGGTTTAAAAAATGTCAAAGTGGGGGCCTGTGGTTTCCTTCGTTAACAAATAGGGTCCCAGGTGGTTTTTTCCATCCAAATTAACGGAGTAAACTTTAAAGTGGACTGTTTGTAATTTGAGCCTTTTTTATTAAAACAAACTAACTAGGGACTATTTTGCAATTTGAACAAAAAAAAAAACAAAAAGCCCGTCAAACTCTCTCTCCGAAGCCGAAGCACACTCTCACAGTATGGGGATGATGCTATTGCTTGTAGAGATCTGAGAGGGTTTCTTTTTCTTCTTCTTGAATGGCCTCCTTTGTGTGTGTATGTGTGTTTTTCGTTCCCCACCTCATGAACTGTCAGATTTGCAAAACAAGAGCAACAAAATTAAGAACACCAACAACAACAATAGTTCAAATCGTCACCACCACCACCATCAGAATCCTTCTACTACGTCGTCTCATCAGCTTCTTGTGGTCCCTAACATCGATGCAAGAGTCTCACCTTCTTCTTCTTCTCCATCTTCATCATCATTCATGGGCTCCATTTCCATTCAAGCGGGCCTATCTCTTCCTAATTCTAATTCAAATTCAAATTCATCATCTTTAACTTCAACTTCTTCTGCTTCCATTTTCCATAATACTAATAATTCTTCTTCTTCGATTCCGGCTATTGATGCCTCTTTAGCTATTGCTACCAGATCTGACACAGAGGATCCGACCCAACCCGGAACGGAATCGGGTAAGAATGCTCCGATTGAGAATCAACCGCCGGCGAAGAGGTCGGCGTCGGAGACAGAGCCATGGCTGGCAATGGCGACGGCGGAGGAGGAGAGTCAGTGTTGTAGCTGAAGAAGAAGAAAGCAAAAAAAGAAGAGTTTGACGGGCTTTTCTTTTTTTTGGTTAAAATTGTAAAATAGTCCCATTTTAATAGAAAAAAAGACTCAAATTACAAAACAGTCCACTTTAAAATTTACTCTGTTAATTTGGATGGAAAAAACCACCTGGGACCCTATTTGCTAACGAAGGAAACCACAGGCCCCCACTTTGACATTTTTTAAACCACAGGACCCTATCTGAAAATGGGCCAAACCACAGGACCCTTTTGTGTAATTTACCCTTTTTTTTTTTGTCAGATTCCTGAACCCAATTTTGTCCAGGATAATTTCTACAGTCCGAAACGTCTTTCATTTTTTAATATACTAGAAGAATCAGAGATCCAAACTTTTATATGCAGGTGTGAAGTTATGACTTTGGAAGAACCCACTTTTCTGAAAACAAATCAAAACCATAGTTTTAGTTCCTTTGAATTTTTGTTTATTCCATGTTGATCTATTTTATTATTATTACAGGCTTATTGGATGCAACGTGAATGCTTGCTTTTTATATTCAAGTGCAAAAGCAGAGGCTTAAATTTATATTCTGCAGTTCATCAAAGCAAGAAGTGGGGTTATAATTGCTTGCTTGAGGATTAATTATATTATTTCGAATCAGAAAGTGTATGTATAGTAATATCATTGAATCCTTAAATATTATGTAGATCTGTGTTAGTGTCTCTCCTTTATAGGAAAATTCTTATTCTTATTCCTCCATTCCCGTTCTGAAACGCAAACTTCCTATAATTGTATGTAACTGTATTGAATAAGAAAAAGAAAAGTTATACTTTTAATCATCGGTGTTATTATGGAGAGAGCTTAACATTTGAGAATATGACGATATGCCCATAATTTTCTGTCTTGATCAATCAGAATATATATATATATATATATATATACTTTCATATGTCATCGGTTCTTTTATCAAGAGGACATACTTAAAATCGCATATACATGAGATGAGAAATGTTTGAAATTTTCAGAAAGAATATATATAGTTAATACTTTCTTCGGCAAATTATTTGAATTTAATTTGCACCACTGAAGTTGGTACTGAATCTTACCACAATAACCACGTGTCGTTTTAATGGATTTCCCTAATGGTGGCGCATCATATCGGATATCATTTCGATTTGGGGTGTTATAAAATTTGAAAGACAGATCCGTTTTCTTAAGACTAACGTACATGCATTATTTCTCAATATTTAAACATATATATTATATATTTCTAAAAAATGAGTTATACTTGGGTCTGACATCTAAATCTGAAGGGATGGTCGAATTAATTTATTCATTTCACAAATGATGGATGGAGATGAGATGAACGTGTGTCACGCTTATTTTGAGCCATAATGGATTGGACAATATTGTGGGGCTATTGAAAAGCACCAAACATCGGAATCTTCAAGTTGAAAATTGAATTTTGGGACCATTCCTTAAAAACTATTAATTGGACGTTGACATGTAATGGAACTTTAATTTGGAGTTTACGGAGGTCTCACTTCTCATATTAATTTCCAACACAAATGTAACTCGCAATTTCCATCTACTTCAAATTGCTTTTCAAGAGTGGTACCATTCTACCTTCCTTTCTGTTCATTTAATTATAGGAATTCCGGATTCAGACTTTAAATTAGAGTTTTATAAAACATTACTTTCAAATTGTTAGAATTTTTATTGTATATTATTATAAAAATTGAAAAAAGAAACTTTAATTCCATTTTAAATCGTTTTGAATTATGCACGTTATTTTTTGATTTAAACCGAAAAGTTAATACTTTTTACTGTGCACGTTGCGTTTTTGGTTTTTTTTAGATTTAAACCAGTAAAATGCACGTTACTGGTTTAAATTAAAGACGAACTTTAATGCACGTTACTGGTATATCTTTGTGGGAGGTCTGGAGTTTTTAGAAGAAATAGAGAACGGAAAAAACAATATACTAGTTGTGAAAGTGAGAGAAAAATACTTGTGTCCTTGGGTAGAGAAAAAGTGTGGGAGTAGAGTCCTGTCTACTTCTTTGTGTAGAAGTTGTAGACTCAAAAAAGGCGAGTATTTGGCCGTTGTATCCTGGGGGTGACGCGTCCGTGTACCACTACACCGGGGTTATAGACAAAGTTTCTACCCGTGGAGGGCGTGAATTACCTTAAAGAAAGCGAGATATCCGTGCCTCGGCCAAATACCACGCAGTCCGTCTTTACTAATATTTTTATTTCTTGTCTATTATTTTCTTATTTTCTCTTGTAGCCCCAACAATTTTTAGTCTAGATTAGCTTTATTTTGTTATGAAAGTAATATTTATTGACTAAATAATTAATTTTATTATAATTTTAAATAAGAATGAATTTGATATCAGTTTTAACTGTAATATCTATCGAGTAAAGAGGGTTAACTTATAATCTGAAAATATTAGTAATTATCTTATTAGACAAAAAATATTTTAGTTGTGTATAAGCTGATAATTAATTAACAAGCTTCTCACAAAATAGCTGAAAAAAATATTTTCATTAATGCACTAATATTAACTTATTGGTGTTATCTAATAAGTGCCCAAACTTGTGTTTTAAAAAAAACTCGGTAATTCATTAAAATAATAAGTGCCCAAGTTAGTATAACTTAAAATCAGACAAAGGAATTTTTTTTTGGGTCAGAAAATGAATCACTAGCATTTCAACTAGAAAACACAAATGATTTTTTTTTTGTCAGAAGAACACTTCATTCATCATGGACAAGGCACAAGGCCATACAACTGAGAGACAAGTAAGGTAAAAGTTTAGCTTTACGCTCCAAACATACTGCATGAGTATAGAAGAAGAAAATGAAATCTTAAGCAACGCACTTAAAAAAAAAAATGAAATCTAGATCTCCTATAACACCAATATACATCAGCAAATCTACAAAATTCTTAAAATTTCAGAAAACTCAGACGATCAAAACAAAGGCAACACACCTCACATACATCCCTCTCTGAGAGATTGATTTTCTTGACCTGTTCTCTTCTTCAATCTTTGGCTCCAAATGTAAATATAGATGTATATTATCAAAAGAGAACAAATTCTTTCCTAAAGAAAGAAAAAACACTTCCTAATAGAAGAGGAAAAAACTCCTCTAATGAGAGAAGAAAATACTCGCAACAAAGAGCACGAACCAACGAGAGAGAACACAAATGCAATTGAACAAGACCATTGAAATCAAGGTGGATTCTATCAACATAGTAACCAATCCAAAAAGAAGAGTGTACACAAAAGGGAAGTCCAACCACAGTAACAAGAGTTGGGCCATTGAGATGGGCCAAACAGGGAAAGGGTCAAGGTCTCAAGGAATTGTTGACATACTAAACGGGTTAAGGAATTAATGATATAATTAAAAAAGATTATTATTTGATCAATCATTAAATATAATTAAATATACTATTAATAAAGGTAACGTTTTGATTTTTAAAATTTAAATTAGATCACTTTCAATTTTTTTTAATTAAAATCTATACTGTTGTGTTAGTTTCAAAGTCTTCTCTTTATTGATTTCTTAAATATATTAGATTATAGGGTAAATTACACATGTAATTTGACTCTATTTCACTTTGGTACCCTGTGATTTGAAACCTGACACTTTGGTACCCTGTGGTATTCTCCATTAACACTTTGGTACCCTTTGGAGCTATTTTGTAATTTTAACCATAAAAAATTTTGTAAAAATTACATATTGACCCCAAAAATTTTTTAAAAAATTACAAATAGGTTCCTGGATGCATATTATCTAGGGACTAAAATGAAAACTTTTAAAAAAATTTGGAGTCAATATGTAATTTTTGCAAAATGTGTTATGGTTAAAATTACAAAATAACTCAAATGGGTACCATAGAGTACCAAAGTGATAGGTTTCAAACCACATGGTACCAAAGTGAAATAGGGTCAAACTACAAGGTACCAAAATGTAATTTACCTTATATGAATAAAAACTTTGATTCTAGAATTACATAATATAAAATGTAAAGATAAATTACATGAAAAATCAAAAGATTATTTACATTATTATTAAATTATTAATTATTAAAAGTGGCCCCTCTAGTCCCAAATGGTCTAAAGATGAAACTAATAGTTAAATATATAAGACTTGATAAAAAATATAAGACCAAAAGTATAATATGAGACTAAATTTATAGCCCGAGTAAATTAGGACCTAAGTAAAAATTATGAGATTAAAAGTTGACTTTAACTTATTTATTTGATTGGCCAAAGTGCGAATTTGGTCCTATAACTTTGTTGTAGTTCCCAAATCAGTCCTATAACTTTTTTTGTCTCGAATTTGGTCCTGTAACTTTGCTCCAGCTCCCAAATCAGTCATATAACTTTTTTAGTCTCGTATTTGGTCCTGTATCTTTGCTCCAGGTCCCAAATCAGTCCTATATCTTTTTTTGTCTCAGTTTTGGTCCCATATGTTTTGAAAACCTCTCATCGTTAGTCCTCCGTCTATTTTAAATTACAGTTTAGTCCTGAAAACTTCAAGTCCCTTTCACTTTACTCCCTGACTATCAAAATGAAAGTGAAAGAGCATCCATGAAGATTCTCAAACCTTACATCTTGGTCCCTAATCTATGAATTCTTTAAGAAATGGAAATGCAAAAACAACACAAATTAAAGCAAATGACAGAGGGACCAAAAACTAATTCAAAAACCCCAATTCTCACTGAAATCTCTCTCAAATAATCGTCCTCAAATTCTTTAAGAAAGAATTTTCGAAAATCCACACTTTTGAGGAGGAAGATGATAGAAGATTCCCTTACATTTAGTGATTCTGAGAGAGAAGTTTAAAATCCCTTACATTTCTTCTATCACCTCCCTCCTCAAAAGTTTGAANAAAGGTCTCAATTTGGTCCCCTAACTTTTTTTGTTGCAATTTTGATCCCCTAACTTTTGAAAGCGTCTCACTGTTGGTCCCAAGTGCACTTTTTCCATCCATTATCTGCCGTTAGTGCCGATCTAAAGGCTGAGTTGGTTGATGACGTGATAAATATGAGTGAAGTGAATTAAAAAAGGACCATTTTGCGGAGACGTTTTCATGACTTGGAAGTGCACTTTGGACTAATAGTGAGACGTTTTCAAGAGTTAGGGGACCAAAATTGTAACAAAAAAAGTTATGGGACCAAATTGAGACCTTTGCGAAAGTTAGGAGACCAAATTGAGACCTTTACAAAAGTTAAGGGACCAAAATTGCAACAAAAAAATTTAGGGGACCAAATTGAGACCTTTGCGAAAGTTAAGGGACCAAAATTGCAACAAAAAATGTTAGGGGACCAAATTGAGACCTTTGCAAAAGTTAGGGGACTAAAATTGCACTTAAGCCTAATTTGGTTAAGAGTCATTTTGGTTTTAAATGTATGCCCTAATATTCATTTTGGTCCATTATATTTCAAAATGTTCGAATTGGTCCTAAATGTTTGCAAAATGTTTTATTTTGGTCTCAAACTATTGAATATGACTTATTTCAAGTTCAAAAGTGACGAAGTTAGAGCTACATATTGTTCTTGAAGAGTAATTTATCTATCCAGCTGGGACTATCATCAAACGATGTCAAATTGGTTATACAACTAGACCGTTTGTTTCACGATCAAACAATCAAGCTTTATTATATCTTTCTTATTCAAAATTCAAATGCAACGAATTCAGATCTATGAGTTCCTCTTAACAAGTCATTTGAACTTGAAATGAGAGATGAGAGAAATATTATAAAATTTAATAGTTTTGGACCAACCCAATATTTAGGACCAAAATGGATCATTTTGTCAACATTTAGGACCAATTTAAACATTTTCAAACATAATAGACCAAAATGAACATAATGACATGCATTTGGGACCAAAATGACCCTTTGACCTAATAATTTTAGTAAAAATTCTAAAATGGATCCAAACTCATAATTGTCTAACCCTACCCAGTACCCATCCATTAATTCCTCATGCCCAAACTCGATCTGTTCGAGATCCATATCCATTGATACAGATCGTCATATTCGCCTAAGCAACTCATGCCCAAACCCTAAACCCCGTCGATAGTAACGAAGAGCGGCCGCAAGTGAGAGTGAAGCAGAGAACGCGCGAGAGAATTGGAAAACGCCGCTTGTCGTCGTCGTTTGTGCTCGTCAACAGCGGGGTGGCTAGTCTCGTCGTCTCTGCTTCTTTCAGGTTTTGCTTCCTTCTTTTAAAATTTTCGTCTAATTCGTCTGCATTTTGTGGTGTTCCTTTTTCTTGTCGTCTCCTTTTTCTTCACACATCCTAACTGCTCCCACACATATAATTATAAATAATTAACTTAATGATTGTATCATCTTGTGATTGGAATGAAGACATTGACATCTTGCTGCCCGTTTCCACAAATCCGTTTGTCAGTCTCTTTTATGATAGAAATCTGCATCTAATTGAATTAAGTACTGTAATTTGTTCTCTCTTATGGATAAATTAGTGTACTTTTAGTCGTTCTCTTCAGGATATATTCAAAATTGGAGGGGAATGGAATTGATGAGAAATTTTTGGTACATGTGTAATTTAAAATACAATCACCATATACTCTTTCTTCCATTTATGGAGAGAATGATTCCTACGAAAATTAGATGAAGTTATCACATATCTAGCTGATGCATTTTGATGAAGTGATCTATTTCATTGGTGATGATTATGGTCAGCCCTACTTGGAGTCATTTTTTGTTGGAACTTAAAGGTTACTAAAGATTGAAACGATGTAACTTTTCCTTATGGGTGCCAAATGTTATGACTTGAGTTTTAGAGCAATTAAAGAGAAAGACGCAATGATTTCCCACGGGGTTTGTGTTGCCCAAGTGGCTACTTTATCATAACTAAATGGAGGCAAATGTCAATTTTGTCCCCTTTGAGTTCTTCTTTCCAACTACAGATAGTTGTAGAAATAGAAAGATCACAAGGGCAATTTTAGAAAATAAATTTGTAAACAACTTGCTCTTTTAAAGTAGAAAAGATTATGTCCTGTGACAATCATAATCACATAGTACTGATCTTGTTAGGTGACTAACCAGTAACTATGATCTCCTTTGCAGAAACAATTTATCTCCATATTTTCTTTGTCTTATTTTCAGCTTTGCCTTGGGGTATAATCTGTAATAAGTTTTGCATAAAAATACTAATCACATGGATGAGAAAGTCCGAAAGAAAATATCAAAGTTTGATCGAAGCAAGGACAATATGGATATGCCTGTGAATGATGAAAAGGAGCTGGGGTTTAGTACTGAGGTGGAGCCAAATAGAGAAAAGAAGAAGATGCATAAGCATAGAAAGAATAGACATACTGAGGAAAATTCTACAGGTATTGCAGCCAAGGAACAGAAGTGCTCCAATGAAGGGGATTTTGCGTGTATGAGGAATGTGGAAGAAGAGAATAACAAAAGTAAAAGGAAGAAGAGGAAGAAGGGAAGGGATAACTGTGAAACAACAAATGGGATCACTGCTGATGACAAGGAAATGAAGTTCTTGGATGACAAGAAAGAAAAGAAAATGATGAAAAGAAAAAATTGTGATGATTCTGGAATGCAAGAAGTTTCAGCTTTGAAAAACAGCAAGAAAAGCAAAGGAACGGAGGCTAAGGATTTCAAGAATGGAGAAGCTAATTCACATCCTGTTATCATTGATGATGATGATCATGGCAAGAAGAAGAAGAAGAAGAAGAAGAAGAAGAAGAAGAAACTGAGCATCAAAAGAAAAAGAACTGAAGATAGTGAATTTGAAAGTCATGAAGGTGATCCGCTTTCGGTAAATATCAATATGGGAGATGCTAGTACACATCCTATAGCCACTGAAGTTGACGATCATGGCAGGAAGAAGAAAAAGAAGAGGATAAAGAACAAGGCAGATAAACATGCCACAAGGGGGAACCCTTGCAATATTGTGGCTGATGCTGATACCCCTAATCTTGCTGGTGAAGGAACATCTAAAAAACGAGTGAGATTTTCTGATCAAGTGGAGGTTGTCGATGATGGATTAGTGCGAGGGAAAAGGTTTACGCCAGAAGAAGATGAGAAGATTAAAGAGGCTGTGTACAAGTATATAGAGTCTCACGGTTTGGGTGATAATGGCCTAGAAATGGTTCTCTATTGCCAATCTTATCGTCAGCTTAGAGGTTGTTGGAAGGAAATTGCAATGGCTTTACCTCATAGGCCTGTTGCAAGCGTATATAGTCGTGGCCATATTTTGTTTGAAAGAGATGACAGTCATACGTGGACTCCTGAAGATTATGAACTTCTAAAAAAGTACAAGCAAACACATGGATCTAATTGGAGAATGCTGGCTGATGCAATGGGGAGACATCGGATTCATATAAAGGATGCATGGCGAAGAGTAAAATTAAGCACTGCAAAGAGAGGACCGTGGTCACAAGAGGAGTATCAAGCTTTATTTGATCTAGTGAATGCTGATCTAAGCATGAGGGCTTTAGAGGATCATAGAATACGAAAGCATGGTATGTTGCGAGATAATATTTCTTGGGAGGCAATTGCTCAGAAGATGGTAACTAGAAACAGCCAATCTTGCTGTGGTAAGTGGTATGACCAATTAACCTCACGCATGGTTACTAAAGGTGAATGGACTGATACTGATGACTACCGCCTCATTAATGCTTTACATACTTTGGATGCCTGCTGCACTGAGGATGTGGACTGGGACAACTTGTTGGACGAGAGGTCTGGTGACGCATGTAGAAAACGATGGAACCAAATGGTCCGTCACATTGGAGAGCATGGCAACAAGTCATTTCCCGAGCAGGTGGAGATTCTTTCAAAGAGATATTGTCCTGACTTATTGGAAGCAAGAGAAACCTTTGATAACAAGCCTGTGATTTATTGATGTTGTTTTCTCGATAGGCAGTCTCCTAGAAATGAGCTGAATTTGTAACTCAAAGATACTTTAGATTGTGTTTATGTTGTTATTGCGAGGTTCAAGCCCTTTTTTAGGGATTTAGCTGGTGGAATTTGTAATGAAATTATTGGGCATCTTATAGTAGAATTTTTCTTTTAATGAAATCTATTGCCTACTCTTTTGTTGTCATTGATAGACCAAGGTGGAAAATATATGAAAATGATTCCTGTGATTGATGTTGCTTAAGTTATTTCACTGATAATGGCTAATTCTTACTTGACTTGTGTTTAATAATTTGTATCAATTAGGTAGGCATTTATTTATTAAGAGAAGATTTAGTTCATAGAAAATTCATTATTAGTAATCATGTTGTCATTTTGTTCACACTTTGGAGGGTACTTTTTGCTGTTTTTGAGTTGTGAACAAATATGATAAATCATCATCTGAAAAACTTCGAACAGATTCTTTAAGTACAAAAACATCAGATAATTGTGCTTGTGACAGTTTACCTTGTCTGATTTTGCTGCTTTTGTGGATGTTTTGAGGCCATAGATAGTGGAGGAGTAATAGAACTGTTTGTAGTATGCTACTCTGCCATGATATGTTGAAGCAGGACTTGGTTCATCCTCACCAGCTTCTTGTTGATTTAATTATAATCATATCAAATTATTTTGGCTTCCTTTTGGTTGATAGAAATACGGTGGATGTCTCTTAAACTGATGCAGCATGGATTGTGAAATTGTTATAGCCTATGTAAATGTTAAACTTGAATTCATCATCCTTTTCTTGCACAACATTTGTAAGGTTCTTCCCCTTTTCTCCATTGCATCTTGCCATTTGCCCACCGAAGAGTCACTTTCTGACTCAGATTGATTTTGTTTTTCATATCCTTTTTATCCTTTTATTTATTTTTTCTCTGCAGGCTCAATGGGTGATCATCAAAAGCATAGAATTCTGATGGTCTCAGATTTTTTCTATCCCAACTTTGGTGGTGTGGAGAACCACATATATTATCTCTCACAATGCCTGCTGAAGTTAGGTCACAAGGTCAGAGAACTAAATTGAAAATTATGAATTTAAATGATTCTTAAGATCTTAAAACCACTTGGCCGTTGACAATGGTACATTTTTAGGACTTAGTTTTGCTGGACGATAGTGGAAGCAGTTGAGGGTAATTTAAAATTTTACAATAACAAAAATGCTTTTCTAGCTTTAGATTCTTCTCTTTATAGAAGCTAGAAAGTAAGGAGTATATCTATGGAGTTCAAGGATAAGTTCGTTCTGCTGTTTTTCCTGTAGTTTCATTTCTGTATAAGTGTAGGAAAGGAATTGCCATTTATAGTTCTGTATCTTTTGTTCTTATTTGTTCCTTTCACTTCAATTTTATTTATTGACACTAACATTTTGGGTTTTGGGGAATAATTTATTATCCATAATCTTCAGACTTTAAGTTTCCAAAATTAGTTATTACTTGAACTTATAGAATTAATGCCTTTTCAGGTGGTGGTTGTAACTCATGCTTATGGCGATCGATCTGGAATTAGATATATGACTGGAGGCCTGAAAGTCTACTATGTACCATGGAGACCATTCCTTATGCAGAACACACTACCGACCATCTATGGGTTATTACCAATTATAAGGACCATCCTCATTCGAGAAAGAATAAATATAGTGCATGGACATCAAGCCTTTTCAACACTTTGTCATGAAGCTCTTATGCACGCTAGAACCATGGGCTACAAGGTTGTGTTTACAGATCATTCACTGTATGGTTTTGCTGACATTGGAAGCATCCACATGAACAAGGTTTTGCAGTTTACCTTGGCAGATTTGAGTCAAGCAATATGTGTTTCCCATACAAGCAAGGAAAACACTGTTCTGCGGTCAGGTTTGCCACCAGAAAAGGTTTTTGTCATACCTAATGCTGTTGATACAGCTATGTTCAAGCCAGCAGAAAAGCGCCCAAGCAGAGACGAGATTGTTATTGTTGTTATAAGTCGATTGGTTTACCGGAAGGGTGCTGATTTGCTTGTTGAAGTCATTCCAGAAGTATGCCGTTTACATCCCAGTGTGAGTTATTTTAAACACAGTTTTCCATACATAGCAAAATTTCTGTCATTGTTTCTGGTTGGTCATGTTCTTCTTAAATTGATGTAGAGTTGATGCCATTAGTCAAAGTAGTCCTTTTTTAAAATAAGAAAAGAAATTTATTAGTGAGAGAGAAGACAAAGGAATACAAGAAACAGGACTAGTTATCTTCTCCAAAAGGAAACAAAACAACATAAGAAAGGAAAAAGAAAAAGCCTTCCAGTCCCTTTGGAGATCTGTAAGGGAAACCCCTCTAAACAAACCATTAGAAGAAACCCATAATGAAGTCAAGAAAGTAATTCTATCCCAATGAAAGTGAGGTGGGAGGTTTATTGTTAAGAGTCTTGCATTCGGTTCCAACTAGATACACCACAAAGTTGCTAGAATTGCAAGTGTTCTATGCTCCTTATTCCTCCCAAAACCCAAGAACTTGATAGCAAGAAAGGAGTCAGGATTAGCTGGGCAAACCTAACAATAACTCTTGCTCCCTTTAACGTGTCTCCCACGCCTGATAAAAGGAGGATGTTTTCAGACAGTCATTTTAAATTTAGTCGTCAGAATATATTGAGGATAGTGATTTATTTGTATTAAAAAAATTATTCTAAAAAGGAATAATTACAACATTTTTGCTAAAAAAAAAGATATTGATAGAACCTGCTGCTCT
This sequence comes from Chamaecrista fasciculata, assembly GCA_003254925.1. NCBI lineage: Eukaryota > Viridiplantae > Streptophyta > Magnoliopsida > Fabales > Fabaceae > Chamaecrista > Chamaecrista fasciculata. The sequence continues at coordinate 41,738 of QANZ01029883.1, read as the reverse complement.
GTATTTCTATCATAGTATTAAAGAGGTTCTCACAGAATATGAGACACCATTACAAGAAGAAAACATAAAGAAACATAGAGGAAACTGGGCATTCAAGAGGCCAGCACTCTCCCTACAATTACCTACCAATTCCTTGCCCAAAATACCTGACAACCCTACTGTTATACTTCATGGGCACTACCCAGGCACAGCCACTCCCAGCACAAACCATTATGCCAGGTCAGCAGTAATCATTTGTCCTTCTTTCTCATTCTGCTTTTGTTCCACTGGTCCCTGCTTCTCATTCTCATGCCCAATAGCCACTTTGGGCCCTTTCTTACTTCTTCTTTTATATCTATATGAACTATTGGGGTCTATCAGATATCATCTTTAATAAAAATGGAGACAGAAGGAAAAAGAGAAGAGAGAAAGTCCAAGTAGCTCAAGCATGCAGCATTCTAACAATCTCATGGTATATCTGTGAATCCCACAACCATTGTAATGTAGAAGAGAAACCCCAAAGAGATGAGTACTATATGTTGCTTGACCTTGGCTATAATGCTAATGTATAATTCAATATGGTGAAGTTGGCTCTATACATATAACAAAATAATTATAATTTTCAGTGTTATTGGAAGCTTCAATGTTGATCCAAACATTGGCATAGAACTCAATGAAATGGAGTTATATGTTCACATTTATGTCATTGTTTTGGATATAATAATTTTATTAGTTGACAGAGCACTGTACACCAATGAATTTGGTGATCGTAAAGTGTAATGTATATTCTTAAGCATTTGTTGTTATTCCCCTTAAAGATTTGTTATGCAGAAGCCAAAGCTGATGGCCCATATTTAAATTAATGCCGTGGGTATGGAATCTTTTGTTTAGAATGATTGTGTAGTTTTAGAATTTCAAAGTCATAAATAATATATATAATTTGAAGGTTCGATTCATTATTGGAGGAGATGGACCTAAGCGGGTGCGGTTGGAAGAGATGAGAGAAAAGCATTCTCTTCAAGATCGAGTTGAAATGTTGGGAGCTGTGCCGCATGCACAAGTTCGATCTGTTCTAATTTCCGGCCATATCTTCTTAAACAGGTATAGCTTTCTAGGAACCTCCCTCCTTTTTAAATTTTAAAATGCTTTTGTAATTGCGTCATAATTTGTAGGCCAGAATTTAGCAGTTGCCGACTTTTTTTTTGTGTTCCTTTCTTTCTTTCTTTCTTCTTTTCTTTTCTTTTCCAAGTGGCTGTTGGTGGCATCACAATATTACTTGTAATAATGTGAATTGTTTTTGACACTGGTATGCTGGAATGATTTTTCCTTAGATTGGTAGCGAGGTTCTAAAATTTATGTTCTCTTCATTCCTGCTGCTTATGGCCTATGGGTCTGAATAGCATCTTCAGGAAATGCAAATGAAAAATCTGTTTCTGCCAGAGAACCAACAGCTCCATCTTTTAATCATGTCTTTTTATCATTGAGGTGACTAATAAGTTCCCACCCCACCTTTTTCCTTTATTTTTATGGTTTGGGAGTGGTGTGGAGTGGGGAGGGATGATTTAAGTGTTTAAACTATTGATTGTACATTTTTATTGAGTGGAATGGAGTGGGATAGGATAGTTCGCAAACCATCCTAAACCACTCCAATGTCTTTTTTCCAAACCTCCCAAAACGGAGGGTTTAGGATGATTTGTAACTTTAATAACTTTTATTTACCCTTTTAATCTTATTATACTTTTAAATTTTTATAAACATTAAAATTTAAAGATCTCTATATATTATTATCTTGATTCAAGATTCATTGTTTGAATATCAAATTAATCATTTCTCTTTATCATTTTCTATATTTCTAATGTTTGATGGTTAAATAATATACAAATTTTTGTTAGAATTGTTGAAAAATTAAGTAAAATTAACTATCAATTATAAATGAAATAATTATGATGATATTATTGTGAACTTCATATTTAAACTAATCCGATCTCATTACTGATATTTTAATATCCAAACTATGGGGGAACAGTTTACCATCAATATTTTTCTTAAACTCTTACCCAATAGAATGATTTATCTAACCTATTCCACACCATATCATCTCTTCTCTCCCCATTATTGATCACCCCACCCCACTCTCTTTAAAACTCTCAGTCAAGCTCAAAGGCTTTAAAGTTGCAAAGTTTTTAGGGTTTTTTTGTGGGTTAGTGTAATTTGGTGGTTTTAACAAATACACATTCTTTTTTATCTATTCTGATTTTTTTTTTTCACGTTACAGTTCCTTAACAGAAGCATTTTGTATAGCCATATTAGAGTCTGCTAGTTGCGGATTGTTGACTGTCAGCACACGAGTTGGAGGTGTTCCAGAGGTATAATTATTGATATTTTCTCTGCCTGCTCATAACATGTATATATGCTTTTTAAAGTATAGTATAATGGAGCCTGTCACACTAGAATTGGGATAGATTACATTTTTGCTCATAGGTTTTACCAGATGACATGATTGTTTTGGCGGAGCCCGATCCTAGTGATATGGTACAGGCGATTGGGAAGGCAATCTCTATGCTGCCAGACATTGATCCACAAGTTATGCACAATCGAGTGAGTTTCTGATTGTAAATGGTCTGTTTGTGATGCATTCAATGAGAAAACAGCTTCTTATAGTTGCTGTATTCTATGCAGATGAGGGAACTGTACAACTGGCATGATGTTGCCAAAAGGACTGAAATTGTATATGATCGTGCTCTGAAGTGCTCAAATCAAAGTCTGCTAGAACGCCTTTCACGGTAACTTTAAAACATCTTATGTCATGCGATTTAATGGTGATACAAAATTGTAGGAGTGAGTGTGTCAAATGTAATTTTCCGGCATTTCATGGGAGGAAACTTAGTAGGGGTGGCAATCTCAACCCATTACCCACCAACCCAACAACAAATTAACCAACCCAAACCCAACCCATTTAGATAATGGGTTAAGATGGGTTGGGTTCAAAATTGACCCATTAAAATTTGGGTTGGGTTGGGTAAAACCCATGGGTTACCCAACCCAACCCAAATTTGTATCAAAACTATGTAGTTTCGTGAAAGGGGTAAATATGCAATTTCATAAATTTTTGCAAAAATTACAAAATGCCCCCCAAAAAATTTCAAAATTTACAAAAACATCCCGAAACCATAATATTTGAGGACTAAAATGAAAATTATAAAAAAAATTTGGACCAAAATTGTAATTTTGAAAAATATTGGAAAAAGGATAAAATTACAAATTAATCCTAAATTTGAAAAAAAAATGCATTTTAGTCCCACCAAACTGTGAGTTAAGTGGAAGGAAGATGAATTTTGCAAATTTTTGCAAAAATTACATTATGCCCCTAAATATTTTCAAAATTTACGAAAAAGTCCCTAGATTATGATATTTGAGGACTAAAATGAAAATTTTTTAAAAAAACTGGGGTCAAAATGTAATTTTTAAAAATATGAAAAAGGTGGAAACTGTCAATCAGTCCAAAATCTGAATAAAA
>QANZ01029883.1:0-35960 GCA_003254925.1 Chamaecrista fasciculata | reverse complement strand
AAAAAAAAAAAAAACTGAGTCACATGGGAAGGAGTAGAAGGATACTTGGATATTTTCTCCAAATAGTCTCCATAAGCCATAGGAACATAACCCTCGTATATATCTGGATATGACTTCAGCTGATTTGTGAATAAGTACCCCACAATAAATAAATAAAAAAAAATGATTATTAACTTCAAAACATTTATGTTTCAAACTTTCGATAAAATAAAATCAATCCTGTTTACTGGATTACTATACTACACTCTAATATGGTATAAGATAGCCAGACAACCTGATTTACAACTTGTTCTCTCACAAAGTTATGGTGCTCAGGCGTTCGATAAATTTGATCTGATAGCGCACGAAACTGAAAAAATTACAGATTGTGTAAGGTGCTACTTGTAATATGCAACATGAGGACTAGTTATGTAAGAAAGATGTCACGAGTCATGTAATTATATGGACATGCCCAACTTTTAGAATCATGCTTAATCCCATGGTCACATCAGAGGGTAGCATACACAGACAACTGCTTTTCTCAATTTATTATATATTGATATGTTGCCCATTTAATTATTAGAAATTTTATTACTCCTAAATAGATAAGTAGCACTGAGTAAACATCATGATCCTAGAATATGGGCATGTTCAGAAAAAGAAAAAATTGAACAAACCTGACAGTTACCATCTCCTTGAACCTTGGACTCAACCAAGTCATATAGCTGCAGTCTATGAATGAGGAAAAAAAACTTTTCAGCATATTAAGTCAAATTCAAATCTAAGCATGAAATCAATAACTGAACAAAAACTCTAGCATTTTTTTTAAAAGAAGAGCAATGAAGGTAGATGGAAAAACATGTGTAACTAATAAGACACTACCTGTGTAGGAGCCTTTGATGATCCAAAGTTGCTTCATCAATGGAAGGTATTTCTCCATTGATTCTAGGAACATGCTGCATCAAGGAAAGCATATAGGTTACATAGGTTACTATAGACCACATGGAAAAACTGCTCCTTCAGAAACCATTGAACACATCATAAGAGCCAAAAAATGTTAGCCAACTACCATCATGATACTGACTGAAGAATGGATGCGCTACAAAACCCATAGCTTACACATTAGCAAATTAAGAAAAGACATAAATATTTTTATCTGTCATCCAGTGACCTGGTGCCAATTTATAAAGGTATTAATACGAGAAAATAAAGTTTTCATAAGCTCATCATTAGAAAGAAAGAGTTTTAAAAAAAAACCTTCCCCAGGAATACATTAATGTCACTAAAGAGGCCCAACTTACTGGAATTGGAACCATCTGATTCAATCGTTTCCCCACTTCTTCAAGAGCATATTCATCAGTCTGCTCCAACGAATACAACCATTCATCACCACAATAAGAGTTCCTCTCAGAGCTAGAATATGAACTACAAGGTCCCCCATCATCAGCTTCTTCCGGATCACTCTGCTGTCCTACAAATTATGGACAAAATAAACAGAACGTACAGACGTAATGCAGAAACCTAGCAGCTTAAAATGACAGCTGACAAACATTCTTTGATATAAAACATACCAGGGTCATAATTGCCTAATGGATGACTGAGCCACTCTTGGGACGAAGCGGATAGCTGCAGATTTTCCACCCATTGATATGGAGGTTCGGAAGCTTCTGCTACTGCAAGTTGTGACAATTGTTGCTGAAGAGCATGCGCCATTAGTTCATCATTTTCTATGTTGCTCAAAACATTATTATAATTTTCCCCCTTAAAATAATGCTCATGATAATTATCTACATTATCTTGAGGAAGAGCACCACAATATCCCCAATCAGAATATGGCCCGGCATCAAATAGCTGCAAGCCCCACTGTACAACATCTGGATCTTGCTCATACGAAATCATCTTCACGACAGACAGCTCATTTGCTCCAACCAGCTATAGCCAATTCAAGGGGAGTCTTAGCTTCATAAAGTAGTTTAAACAACCCTCGTTCCTGTGAAACAATAACCAAGCATAAATTATTACATATCTCAAGTAGCAATGTAACATTTTTCTGTTGGGCTATGTTCAACTTCACTATCCCCAAGTTGTTCAGTGTAATATATTTCAATACATTTCTATGTCCAAGTATTTATGCATGCCAGCTTTGACGTGTTCCAATGGTAAGCGGTCAGTACAAAAGTTCTCTGGTTGTCTTATAGGACATCATCCATCAACTATCTATCTATCAATTGTTTCTAATATAGGATGGGAGTTAATCTCGTCTAATGTACTAAACATTCATGTCGATTCTCTTCAGTGGAAGAAATTGAGTAAAGTGATTCGTGAAGCCATAAGACTGATTACAAGATTATACTCATTAAAGTTGATTATAAGACATACTATAGCATTACGATCTAACTTAAATTGCTGCCAAAAATGCGCTGTAAGAATGTTCGAACAGAAGGCCAAGGGAAAACTAGAAAATAAAACTAAAAATAGGAAATGGAAATGGAAAGTCAAATATGATTTTGAACCGAACAAATGCAGGAGAGAAGCAATGGTTTTAGCAGGCATTCGCTGGGACGAGAAATTAAGAGAAGCTTTTGAAAAAAATGAAGTAAAACAAAACAAAACAGAGTCCTAGAGATATATATAATCTTGGAATCCGATCCTTAACCTCTCTGGTGCACAAATTCTAGGTAGCCAAACAGCGCATCAAACATTTACAAAAGTGCTTCAATTTGATCAAGCCATTCATTCCTTTATGAAAACGTTTCTCAGATTATGCGATGCAATCAATCGAAACCAACATGAATGAATCATAAGAGAGCAGAGAGACGCATTATGATTGTTACCTTTGGATCAAACCGAAGAAGACGCAGATCATGCCAAATCCGTGCGGAGATTAAGTAAAGACGATCCGAATTAGAAAAGATGACTGTTGCTGACTAGGAATTTGAAGAAAGAGTTTGACATTTATTTAATAAATAAGAATGAAATGAAATGTATTGACTATTGAAAAGGGAGGGAGACGCGAGAGATTGAGAAGACGGTGAAAATGGTGGAAGTGAGAAGGTGGGTCTTAAGCGAAGGGCATCAGAAAAAGGCCAAAACGGTAAAGTGACAAACATCACGAGGTTTTGTTCAGTGTTTTCAGAAGCGAATCTTTGAAGTGGCTAAGAGCCTAAGACTGTGACTGATGATGAGAGAGAGTGATTGTGATTTATTTGTTTTTGCTCTTGCATAATTTGTTACGGAAAATTCCTTCTTCTTTACTTCTTGAAGAAAGTCCTATTTTGATCCCTCATGTTTGCTCAAAGTTTTGTTTTGTTCTCTCAAATTTTTTGGTTCCGTTTTGATCCCTCATGTTTGCTTTAAGTTCTGTTTTGGTCCCTCAAGTTATTTTCGTTCTGTTTTGGTCTCTCAAGTTTTTAAAAAGTTTTACGTTAGTCCCTGTCTTTTTTCCATTCACTTTTTCAATTAAAAAAATGAAATTTAGTTTTTTTTTTCTTTTTTTAACGGAACAAGTGGATAGAAAAGAGTCAGGGACTAACGGTGTAACTTTTTGGAAACTTGAGGAACTAAAACGGAACTTAGAACAAACATGAGGGATCAAAACAGAATGAAAAAATTTTGACGGACCAAAACAAAACTTTGAGCAAACATGAGAGACCAAAATAGTACTTTTGGTCTTTTTTTTATTTCGCATATATCTATCTTATTAATTTTTTAATGTCATATTACTGTTGCAAAACATAAAAAATTAAACAACTTTTATTCTCATGAAGCCTATCCCTAGTCATTCTCATTTGTTGGCATATATAAAAGCGAATCTTCAGAAAATGCCATGTCATTTCGCACCATCTGGGAAACGAGATCATCTGGAATGGCGCCAAAACTGAAAATGCTAAGTGGTCCCAACGCAAACTTGGGCTCCGTTTGGTAGGGAGGAGATAAGGTTTACAATGTAAAAGGGCACGGTTTTCAAGATTTTCATGTGTTTGGTATGGTAATTTGAGCTATGTNCCGACCACCGTGGACCACCGTGGACGGCGGCGCCGGCCACCGTGGACGGCGGTGGTTGGCGGCGGCGGCGGCAGTCTGGTGGTAGTTATGGGAAGGGTATTTTTGTCATTTTTTTTTATATCTATTTTACTTTCCTTCCCATACCTTTTTATACCAAACACTTTCAATCTTTACCTACTTTACATTCCCTCAACTACTTTTCCTTTCCCTCACAATTTTTCCCTTGTAAAACCCTTTCCTTTACATACCCAAAAGGGTACCAAACGGAGCCTTGATTTTTCTGCTTGCTCATATTCATAATGTGGAACATTTTTAGCCCATTTCAATTAACCACGCTTTTCCCTTTTCAGTTCTCAGTACTGGCTTAATTAATTATGGGAACAAATCTGGTCAAGCAAATATATTAATATCATCCAAGAATTAGATACCTTTATTTTTTTGGATAATTTACCTTACCTTTTTAGTATCCTTCAAGATGTCTTTTGTTTAATTAACAAACTTTATGAATCTTTACAAAAACAGAACAAAGTTTTTAATATGATTTTGAGATAAAAAAATGTCATATGAATAAAAAAAAGGTATTATGATCTCAGTGTATAAAAGTAAGATAGATATATAGAATTATAAGGAAATCAAACTCTTGAGTCATATTATGAAATGATGAGAGAAAGTTATTGAATGAGGATTGAGGTTTGAGACACAAATTACATAAATTATTTTGGTTTCATATAGGAAGATCAACTACAAAAGTTATACACTTACTCATAATATTGATGGAGAGAAGCTTATAAAGACCTATAGATAACTTTGATTGATTTGGAAAAGATATATGATTCACTCAGAGAAATATAATAAAAGGTTCTAGAAAAGAAAAAAGTTTCCGTGACATACACAAGGTAAAATCACAAATGATTTTCTTATAATTATAGGACTACATCAAGATTATGCTTTGAGCTCTTACTTTAATGTTATATTAGATTAGATTAGATGTGCACATTAAACATATGCAATAAGCGACACTAAGGACACCAAGGTGTATCCTTTTTATTGATGACATAGTCTTAGTTGGAGATTCTAAAGGTAAAATCAACACAAAAATTAGAGAAATGGAAACAAACTTTTTAGACATATAAATTTTATATCAATCAGAATAAAAACAGAGTTTATAGAATAATAATATATACATATTTTGTACATTTTATATAACAAAACTTATATTTAACAATAAAAATATAAATACATTATAAATATAGTAAAAACAATTTTGAAAATGTGAGTAACAAAATACTTTGAGTCCGATCGAGTCTAAGATTTGACTCGATTTCAAAATCATTGCCATAGATTAAGGCTCCGTTCGTTTGGGCTTATAATAAAATTTGTTTTGATTATAATCAGAGTAATTATAATTAAAGTTGATTATTTGTTGTTGGAGATTATGGTGTAAAACACAGCGGAAAAGGTAAAATTAAAATTTTTACAAAACTTATAATCTCCTCCGTAGGATCCACTACTTGTGTTTATACCAGTGAGATAAGATGTTTACCTAAATCACAAATGCTGGAATAATTGCAACTCCAAGAAGTCCATAGACTCGTGTCCTTCCTCTGCCGGTGATCCACACGAACAGTTTGACAGATACTCAGGTGCTAGCCTCCAATCTCTTCTCCAAGAGATTATGGGACCCGATCTACAATCTTGGAATTTCAAGAACACTTCTTGAAATATCCAAGAATTCAAAGTGGCGCACCAAGAACCAATTTCTTGGCCACTGACTTTAGGGTTAGCGCCTCTCTCTCTTCCTCACACACAAATCGCCTCTAAAACCCTAAGTTTTAGGGTTAGTCAAACTCTCCCTCTTTCTCTCCTAAGTTAGGCGACTTTTCTTCTCACCTCAGCTTTAGGCGACTTTTCTCTAGTGTTTTAGGTTAGGCGACTTTGTGTGTATTTATAGAGTCTCCATTCCTCAAATTAGGGAATCACCAAATCTTGATTATAAGATTACATTAATATTATAATTCAAAATTAAAAGGCAATCTTTATTTAAATTTCAAGATCATATCTTGAAACCTAGAATGCACACTTGCCATTGGTTGGAATGAGTTAAGAGGATTTAAATTCTTAATTAAAATATTACATTAATAATATCTTAACTTAGAAATCAAAATGCAAGATCAAATATTGCATTTGATTCTTCAAGTATGCGCCACCCTCCTTGTTATTTTATAGGAATTTAATAAATAAGATAACAATCCTAACTCATAGGAAGTTATAACCAACTTATTAATATCCTTAACAAATTGAATTAAAATATTACCCTAATATCTTAATTCAAACTTGAATCTTGAATTCAAATTTAAATCTTGAATTCAAATTAACAAAATCATATTTCATTAATCTAATTCAAGAGTGAGGCGGCACCCTCCTCTTTTTATCTTTCAATATTAGAGAATTTAATAAATCAATAATCCCCTAACTCTTAGGAGACTTAGTCAATTCATTATTCCCCAATATTTTAAACAAGAATTCAATTGTAAATAGATTAATCAAATTAACTATTAAACAATTAATATATTCAAACCTGTCTAACAAATTTAAATATCACAAATGTAGATTTTATTTAGACAAGACTTCATGTCCTAAGACATTCAACTATGTCTTAAATTGCGTCACTAAAGCGACTCACGAATTAAACCCTAATTCGTGTCCCATTACAGTATCTTGATCCTGCTCATGTGTAACCCAACAGGCCTCATGTGAAATTGGCAGCAAGCCATCTCCATGACTCACAAGTCGAGAGCGGACTCTAGCAAGCCATCACGACTACCCAAAACACGTGAGTTATCGTTTTCACATAAACGACTTAAACTTAGTACCACCTTGTCATAATCTCTATTGTCACACGATAGTTTAGTCATGGATAAGGCATGGGAAAATCATCCTTGTAATCCAAACCATAACTTTCTCGATCCCTTGAGTTAGTCCCATTACCCTGTGTGGCCACACATTCCTTGGACCAACTCATCGAGGGGCCCAGTCAAATATCTCTCAACTTAATGAGGGACAAAATTCCTTCTTGGTTAACCATATTCCTCAGCACGGCAAACAACTAAACCCGTACCTAGCCTGTATGGCTACCCTGTTACGGGCAACGTTAGACTAGGCCAAAGTTCAGCATCTACAACGCCGGAATAATGAAGACCTCAGGTCTAAGGGCATCGTGACAGATGTACAGGAGAGGCTAGCTCATGACTAAACCCATGCAGGACTCTCCGGGTCGATCCAGCAACTTGTAACCCTTTACATAATTGCACCATGACTCTTGAGAAGCATCACATGCGTGTATTTCCATACACCGAAGTCATGCTGGTCTTATTTCATTCACATTCCCACGTGAATAATCGACCACAGACAGTTTAGAATAATTATCACATAATTAATCAAGGATTGTTATCACAGTAAACATGCTAATAATATGATAACGACATAATTTATCATTCATAAATCAGTCAAACAATATGTCCATACATATAAAATGATTGGCCCTAGGGCACAATCTCCATCATTTGTATATTAATGTTTGGATGAAAGTTGATTATTTGGTATGAAATTATTGAAATAAGTATGTAATGATTGTAGTTGGTAGATAGAAGGGTAAGGAAATTGATAAATTGTATAGGGGTAAAAATGGAAGAAAAAGTTGGAAAAAGTAAGGTGTGATTTGATTATAATCAAAATGTGTTTGGATGTGATTGTTGCTTAAAAAAAATCAAATTATGTCACTGTTTGCCTTGGAAAACGTGAAATAGGATTATAATCATGTACAACTCTGGAGGTGATTATTTTGTTTGGTCCATCGAATTAATTTTTGCCTACGAAATGGTGGATCAAAAGGACTAAAGTGTATTATTATTTCGAATCAGGCCCCGACATTCGGTGGACCACCGAAGAAAATGATCCACCGTTTCGCACCAGATGAGAGAGAAGATAAAAAAGCATTGGACCCGAAAAAATAATCAAATTTGGGATAATGTCTTTTGGGTGACATTCTCCACTTCCTTTCCCATTAACCAAAAAGAAAAAACACTTCCCCTCCTTCTTCCTCCGCCGCCATCCGCCACCCTCCACCAGAAACCTATTTCGCCTTTGTCTTTGTCTTCACCTCCTCCGTCATAAATTGGAGATTTCATCATTTACGATCTGAAACTGAGAAATTTACAATCAAATACCTCAAGTGTAGCCATTCCTTCAAACCACTCAACTAACTAATATCCATTGACATATACCCAGTTCCCTCACCCAAGATTGTGAAACTATCGCATGAACAATGGCTTAAGCATACACAAAATTGATTTACCCAAAACCATTCATTCATCCTCCATTTTTCACAAATTCCCAAATTCGCATTCGCCGAGGACGGTAGTCAAGGTGGAGGCTGTGATGGAGAGAGGGGAAGGAGAAGGAACCGGGGTTGTCGGCGTTGAAGATCAAAATTGCAGTGGCGAGAAAGAGAGAGACGAGAGAGAGAGAGGAGAATGACTAAAATTGCAATTTGATTCCTAAATAACTTGGGCAAAATAACATTTTATCCCAAGACAATAATAAGTATTTACAACATGGCCCCTCATTCAGGTAAATGACCATTTTGCCCTTGTGATGGGTGATTGATTGTATTAGAGTATAGGTATATATATAGGGGTATAAGTGTAATTGAGTGTGTTTAATTATAAAAAAAAATCATGATTATAATTTGATCAGAAAAAAAAGCGTAAACGAACATGCTTATTACGATTATAATCAGAGCATATTATAATCAAAGCGCAAATGAACTGGGCCTAAATTGACCGACCAATTGAACTCTTGTAATAAGGGTCTTTATGCTTAATGTTTCTTTTTTTTTGGTTGGGCTGTCTTTACAAACAAAGAAAGGATTAAGATGTTAATAAAGAATGACATAATTGATTAAGGTTTTGGCTTCTACTTCACAAGAGTGAGGGTTAAAATCTTCTTATCAATATAGAAGTCTTATTTAGTAGGTGATATATAAATTTCTTTTGTAAATCGTCAAAGTGATTGAAAGGTATACTCTTAACCGTGATAAGATAAGATATCGACCAATATATACTCCCACTTATTTTTTACTCACATAAAAAAATAAAAAGATCATTATTAATACTAATTTACAGTGTAAAACTACTCGATGCATTTAATCTAACAAATAGAATAACAAAAACTTTAAGCTGGTCTCTGTTTTATCATCATTTTACTGCCACTTTTAAATCCCAACAAATTAATTGGAAATACAATTAGTGTGTAGAAAGGTCTAACTCTCCCCAAAAGAGCTCTCCAAGGGAGAGGGTTGTCCCATTATATATATAGTGTTATAAGGCCCTTTAACTAAGCGATGTGAGACTTCAACACGCCCCCCTCACGCTCAACTCGAACGTGAAGCAACGGGTTATTCCCAGAGGCAGCCCACATTAAGGGTCATCCATCCCACACGCCCAGACCTGGCTCTGATACCATGTAGAAAGACCTAACTCTCCTCAAAAGAGCTCTCAAATGGAGAGGGTTGCCCCATTATATATATAGTGTTATAAGACCCTTTAATTAAGCGATGTGGGACTTCAACATAGTGCTCTAAAGATTCATTAATTGTTGAACTGTCAAAGAGTTTTTTTTTAAATTAATATTTGTAAGGCATTAGTTAAAATATATAGATAACGTATTTATTAAGTCCATGAAAAATTAATTTAGTAACTTGAAAAATAATAAAAGATAATATTTAAAACTTTATCGAGGCCTTTAAAATTAATCTAGTAACATAAAAATTACGTTTTTGTATCTTTTAAAAATTTTAATACGTCTTTAAAGTATTAGTTAGTTTCTTTAACAAATAATAATTAGACAAAACGGTGACAAGTAGGAATATATAGTTGATGGCCCATTAGTTTGTAATTGTGGCCGTTAGTGCTAACTGCTAAGAATTATTGTTGAGTACGAGGTTGGATGACTCAAGCGATGTTAGGGACCACGTTAGAAAATAGAAAGCTGAGTATTATAAATTAGAAACATGAATTGAAAAGACCTATTTTTTTTTTCCAAGCTATCCCCCAGCCCATGGGTTAAAGACTAATCCTCCGCAGATCTAAGCTTCATTGATCGAACCTCTGACACTTGCTTAAGCGACCTAGTGAGCTAACCACTAGACCAACCAAACTTGGTTTGAAAAAAGCTATTTTCAATGTTTATTAATAATGTTTTAAGGATATTAATAATTTTTTTTTAATTTAAACTGTAGACAAGAATCGAGAGTCGAGTAGTTGACACTAGTAAAGCTATTTTTCTATCCTTTTTTATATATTTTTTTTCATAATTTAAAAGTTAAAACAGACAATCGAGTTCTTATAATTATTTACAGGGTTAGTCTAAGATGTAAAGTTTAATTTTTGACATGTCATACAATTACTAATGTGACATAATTACAGATATTGATGTAATTTAATGTTGAAAAATAATAATTTTTTTAACCAATCAAAACTGTGTATGGAGTCACATCACTAGTTACATACAACTAATTCTTACACATGTCATTATTTTATTGGCTCATGACCCATTGCATTTCATGTCAATAATCAAACTTTGCATTATAGTCTAACCTTTATTTATATATTATTAAATTTTATTGATGTAATTTTTTTTTGTGAGAGTTATTGATGCAATTAATTATACGCTTCAAAGACATTGTTAATGTGTTTGAGTTTTAATCAAACTAACATAACTTACAAAAGTTAAGTTACATCACAGGCACGCGTTATATAAATATAAATTAATATCATTTAATTGTTTTTTTGATAGAATGTTGAAATTAATTATAAATATACGTTTTAAAGTTTATTATGATCTTAAATGTTTTAGAAATTTTATATTATACATAAATATTTTTATTTTATTTTAATCACAAACTATTAAATGTGACCATCTTTTTCTTATTTTTCAAGTGTAAATATAATGAATCTAATTTTAACTATAAGTAAATAATGTCAAATCAAATCCAAAAAACAAGTCGTTCGTTTCATAATCAAACAAATAATATTGGTCATATCTCTCTCATTTCAAGTTCAAATATGACGAGCCAGAGCTACAAATTTTTCTTTATATGTTATTTTTCTACTTAATTGAAACGGTCAAATCGAGCTTGAAAGTGAGTTTGAGACTTTTATAATTCTTTTATTATTTCGTCTCAAATCCACTTTCAATCTCGACCGATAGTTCTGACTTGGTAGAAAAAAAAACTTGTTAAGAGTAACTTGTTCCGAACTCATTGTATTCGAACTTGAAACGAGAAAAATATGAGCAACTTTGTTTGTTTAAGTGCCACTCTTGGGACTTGATTTGCACTTATTTGCTAATAACTTTAACTGGACAAAGAAAATATTGTCAAAAGAAACGCGTAGCTTTAAACTCGTTACATTCGAATTTGAAACAAGAGAAATATTCGAATATGACCACATTCAATAGTTTATGACTAAAATAAAACAAATTAATGAAAATATTTGTAGGGCTTCGACACCCATCCCATCTAGTAAAATAAATGGGAGAGGAATTGAGAATCATACACAAGAAATTTAACGTGGTTCAATGCCTCAAGACCTATTCCATGATCCTTACGGACAAAATTACAAACCGTCATCAATACAATTTTTTACTAGAGAAAATTATAAACCCTCTCAGAACTATAATTTTTTAACAAAAAAATTATAAACCATTTTCCAAATATAATTTTTGCACGAAAAAATTATAAACCTTCTTCAGAAGCCACCACCCCGCTCACGAAGGAATTAGCTCTATTTGCAGGTAATTCACTCAATCTCCTCAGTATTACAATTTAATGATATTCATCATCTCCATCAATTTCCAATCAATTTTATTCTCCAATTAAAATTAATCTTCAAAATTGATGCAGCATATTAACCTTCATAAATATTCTCATTTTAAATGAAGAAAGCCAATAATATTTAGGATCAATATTAAATCTCTAAAAAATTTAAAACCAAAATGAATTTAAAAATATACACATTCATGATCAATTTAAGTATTCGGCCTCATTAATTTATTTAGTTTGTTAATTGTTATGATAAATTTCGAAATTATTATTATTATTATTATTATATTTCTAATTTAACAACGAGTTAAAATTCTAATAAAAGAAAGAAATCAATGATACTGTGCTCCCCGCGCTTCGCCAATTCTTGCTCCCCGCCATTTCTTCCTCCGAAAAAACGCTCTTTCTGTCTCTCTCTCTCTCTCTCTGTTCGTCGTGTCTCTGCTTCCCAAATCACAATCATCCATTTCCTTTTCCACCTCTCTGCTTCATTGCTTCTCAACAACAAACAATTTCACCATGAATTTACCCCCAATACACATCTTCTTCCCTAACTTTTGATATTTTCAGCTTCAGACCAAAAAAGAAACAAAAAAAAAAAANAAAAAAAAAAAAAAAAAAAAAAAACAGAAATCTCCGTTTCAGAGCTGAAACCGAAGCTGATCCAAAAATAATAAATGAGCAACGAAATCAACAAGTTTGCTTTGGTTTTCATCGTTGCATTTGGCTGCTATTCGGCGCAAGTGTCGTCTCAGTCTCAGGATCAGCCTCAGGCCAACAATAATGGCGCTAAGAAAAATAATCCAGCTGCGGTTCAGCTCGTCGCCCAGGCTGTCTATGGAAGCATGTCTACTTTCACCGGCGTCTTCAAGGACGAAATCAAAAAGAATTTAGGTTTTTGCATTGTTGATGTGTACGTCACCAATCTTTTATTATTTATCTTTTTCTTAATTTCCCCTTCTTCCTCGATCCACATATGTTTTTTCCTCCTCTAGGGATGCTGATTGGGATGGAGCATTTAATTTCACAAACGATCTCACATTTTTGACCTCATGTTCTCAGGCTGTAAAAGGTACCTCCAATTCCAACCACAGACCTTTGCTTTCAATTTCTTATCCCATTTGCGCTGTAATTGGCAAATTGTAGGAAGAGTTCTTGGATGGAGATGGATATACTTAAATAACACACATCGAATATGAAGTTTCCAGTAAAGCATTAGTTCTGTAACTTAATAGGTTTGTTTCAATTTTTGATAGTATTTGGTGCTTTACAGGGGATATTTCACAGCGTTTATGTACAGCAGCAGAAATAAAGTTCTATGCCAGTGCTTTTAATATGAAGGACATGGCTAAAGGCAAAACTAGCTTCGTGCAGCCCAACAAGAACTGTAATCTGAGCAAATGGCTTAATGGATGTGAGCCTGGATGGTCATGTAGTGCAAACGAGAAAGTACAACTTAACAATTCTAAGGACCTTCCTGCTAGATCTTCTGACTGCCAGGCTTGTTGTCCGGGTTTCTTTTGCCCTCGGGGCATCACTTGCATGATACGTAAGTATTCAAAAAGGACCATCAAATGAGTGTAAAACAGTGCACGTTAGTCACTTTTCGTTTTTCATTTTCTAGTGGTATGGATTAGAAGCATCCAATTTTTACCATTATGGTACTGTTTTATCCTGCACTAAATTATTAATTCAATGCTAAAATACTGAAAACTCGTGAACTTTTGTCGCTGTGCAAAAGAACTACCGAACTTTGAAAAGTGATAAAAGACCTTTTTGAACTTTTGATTTTATGCAAATAATCCTTTTTGTTGAGATTCTTATTAAAAAATTAAATTTCTTTAAAAGTTTATGATTATTGTTGCATTTTACATTAATCCAAATTAAAAATTAACTTTTGTTGTAATTATTATTAGCCAAAAAACTAAAAAAAAAAAATTGAATGAAAATTTTAACAAAAGGAGTTATATGTACAAAATTAAAAGTGTAGAGGTCTTTTGTCACTTTTCAAAGTTCATGAAAATTTTCGCATAGTGACCAATATTCAGAAGAGTTTATGCATTTTTGCCTTAATTAAATTGCGTTGACATTATCAAACTACATTGTACATTGTACACAATCAAAAGAACATGTTTCATTGTAATGTTAGATGCAGATGAGTGTTCTAACTTCTTTCAGTTGCTGCCAATTTTATTTGCTACTGAAGCTTGCCCATTGGGTGCGTACTGTCCAACTGCAAAGCTCAATCAAGCTACTGGAATATGCGAACCGTGAGTCCATATCTGTTGTACTTTTAGTTGTTGAACAAAATTCTTATTTATAGCATACATTAAAATTTATCAGCAGAATCAACATGCAGATATCGTTATCAGCTACCTCCTGGAAGGACAAACCACACTTGTGGAGGAGCAGAAGTTTGGGCAGACATTGGGAGTAGTTGGGACATATTCTGCTCGGCAGGATCATACTGTCCGTCTAGTATCCAAAAAAATCCTTGCACTGTGGGGTATTGAAAATTAACCCTGAATTTCTAGGAAGTGTTTTGAATTTGCAAATAGCTGCTTTCTTTTTTAACTGATTGCATGTTTTTAAAATTTTTCCTGAAAAACTTGGGACTTGCTTATATTCTGCCTAATCTAGTTTGTAATAGCCACATTTTTCTGTTTCTGAATTTTCTTCCTCACGTACTTTCTTCATTATATTGCAGACATTACTGCAGGACGGGTTCCACTGATCAAGAGAGTAAGTTTCACCTCTGCCTTATGACACTATCCATCGTCACCCTTCTATATGTGCTCATTCTCATATTCTCAAAGGATGGAATTTAGTTTAATTTAAACTGGATGTTGGTTATGTTAGCAATCTCAAAGCAAAGCCTTGGTGGTTGGAGGACATGCTAAAGTGTAAATCTAGAAAGAAGCCTTCTCATGAAATTACTGTCTATGCATTTGTTACGCATGTGTTAACTGTTAAAAATGAAGATGCAATATTTTCTTCAGCTTGAAGACTAATAAGCATAGTCAATCTTCCTCTTATTTTGTTTTTCTTTATCTCACAGGTTGTTTCAGATTGGCGACTTGTAAGGCTCAATCAGCTAATCAGAATATCACCGCATATGGCGTCATGGTTTTTGTGAGTGATCTTAAACCTTTTCATTTTATGTGAAGCATGACTGATATTAGTTCCACAACTATTATATGTATAAATAACCAGTAAAGTTAGTTTTCTTCAGCATTATTTTGTAGTAATTTTTCCTCTCAAGCTATGATGAGGCTTCTAATGTGCATAAACACTATAGGGTCAAATGAATCTCGAGTCCTTAATGTCTCCTAATCTGGGAAGGATTAGTATCTATTGCAACATATGTATAGTAATATTCTCAGCTCCTCAGGTGGCAACAAACGTATTTCTAAATTCCCACTGTGGTGATGCTTTCTCATAAGTTCTATATGAATCTTAAAAAATTGGTTACACTGGCACATATTCCATCTGGAACTCCCCAAAATATTAAGATTGGCTACTACTCACCTCCAGTCAACTGTGTTCAAATATCATTAGGAGAACTGACGCTTCACTTTTACATGTAGGCTGGCTTGAGCTTCTTGCTTATCATCATATATAACTGCTCTGACCAAGTTCTTGCTACTCGAGAGAGAAGACAAGCAAAATCAAGAGAAAGGGCTGCTGCAAGTGTAAGAGAAACACAAGCACGTGAAAAATGGAAATCTGCAAAAGATATTGCTAAGAAGCATGCAGTAGGACTGCAAAGTTCCTTATCACGGACATTTTCTCGCAAAAAATCTATGAAGTCTGATCTGAAAGGTATTGGTTCTAAATCTACAGCTGATCCTGTGATACCAGGAACTTCTGGTACATCCTCTGGAGCAACAAAAGGCAAAAAGGACAAGAGCAACCTTACAAAAATGATAGAACAAATTGAGGAAGACCCTGATAGTCAGGAAGGCTTTAATCTTGAGATAGGAGATAAAAATATTAAAAAGCAAGCACCAAAGGGCAAGCAATTGCATACGCAGAGCCAAATTTTTAAGTATGCTTACGGTCAGATTGAAAAAGAAAAGGCTTTACAGGAACAAAATAAGAATCTGACCTTCTCCGGAGTTATATCAATGGCTAATGATATTGATATCAGGAAGAGGCCTACAATTGAGGTTGCTTTTAAAGATTTAACCCTCACTTTGAATGCAAAAAACAAGCATCTTCTCAGATGCGTGACCGGGAAGTTTTCTCCTGGTCGAGTTTCAGCAGTGATGGGTCCATCTGGGGCTGGTAAAACAACATTCCTTTCTGCTTTAACAGGAAAAGCAACTGGATGTCATACTACTGGTTTAGTTCTTATAAATGGCAAGGTTGAATCCATCCGATCATACAAGAAGATCATTGGGTTTGTGCCACAAGATGATATTGTGCATGGCAATTTGACAGTGGAAGAGAATTTGTGGTTCAGTGCCAGATGCAGGTATACAACCTAAAACTCCTTGAGCACTTTAGCATCTAGCATGGCTGTAATTTAAAAATGAATTGATCACATAAACAATATGACAAGTACGTTTTGACATCCTTTGCTGCTCGTATACCTTTTTCATATGCCTTGTCAATCAGAGGATCAACCTCAGGATTCAATGCATTTTCTAGCTTCTGACTATATTCCCCTCACTTTTACTGCATTATCTTGCCACTGTAGACTCCCAGCTGATCTACAAAAACCAGAGAAGGTTCTAGTAGTTGAAAGAGTCATTGAGGCCTTAGGCCTGCAGGCAATCCGAGATTCTCTGGTTGGGACTGTGGAGAAGCGAGGAATCTCTGGAGGTCAAAGGAAACGAGTGAACGTGGGACTGGAAATGGTTATGGAACCTTCGTTACTAATTTTAGATGAACCAACATCTGGCTTGGATAGTTCATCTTCTCAGTTACTGCTTAGAGCGCTAAGACGTGAGGCGCTAGAAGGTGTAAATATATGTATGGTCCTTCATCAGCCAAGGTAAATTAAATATGAAAATGGAATATTGGAATTCACAGGCGTCTATATTTTCCATTTTTTTCCCAATACAATATTAAAATCATTTCATTAACCCATTATTGTTGTTTTCGCCTTTTATAACCGAAAATAATACTCTTGCATTCTATTTTTGGGTGTTCGCCAGTTACACTCTGTTCAGGATGTTTGATGATTTTATACTGCTAGCTAAAGGTGGTCTTATAGTGTATCATGGACCTGTGAAGAAAGTTGAAGAGTATTTTTCCAGCTTGGGGATTGTTGTTCCTGATCGTGTTAATCCTCCAGATTACTACATTGACATCTTAGAAGGGATAGTAAAACCGAGCTCAAGCACAGCAGTGGACTATAAACAATTACCTGTTAGATGGATGCTTCATAATGGATACCCAGTTCCTATGGACATGCTACAGAGTGTTGAAGGAATGGCTGGCACAAGTAGTGAAAGTTCAACACACGGAGCAACTTCTCAAACCCCAGGAGTTGATGAGGAGCATTCTTTAGCTGGAGAAATTTGGCAGGATGTAAGAGTCAATGTTGAGAAGAAGAAGGACTTCCTACATGCTTTATTTTCTTCACAAGATTCATCTAACCGGATAACCGCAGGAGTATTCCAACAATACAGATATTTTCTAGGAAGGTAAAGTGTAAGAGAGATCATGTTTCAACTAATAATTAAAGGGAACTAATAA
Source organism: Chamaecrista fasciculata (assembly GCA_003254925.1). Taxonomy (NCBI): domain Eukaryota; kingdom Viridiplantae; phylum Streptophyta; class Magnoliopsida; order Fabales; family Fabaceae; genus Chamaecrista; species Chamaecrista fasciculata. Next base: position 18,388 of record QANZ01029883.1, on the reverse strand, counting down.
TGTGATGCTGAGTTCTAAAAAAATGTTTACTTGTTAAATTGTTTCTAGCAAACACCAAAAAATCTCCCCCAAGTTTTGTTTTCATTAAAAGCAATTTGAAATGTGATGGGTTTGGGTTTTGGGGGTTTCCTGCAGGGCTGGTAAACAACGGCTACGTGAATCTAGAACACAGGCTGTAGATTTTCTAATTTTGTTGCTAGCTGGAATCTGCCTAGGAACACTTGCCAAAATGAGTGACGAAACATTTGGAGCAAATGGTTACACGTACACCGTTATAGCAGTATGTAAGTTTCATCTGAATTTCTCAGTTGTTATTGTCAAGGATGGTGAAGTTATCTACCTTTTTTTTTATCATGTATCGTTTCTCAGTTATTCTCACTAACAACTTCTTACTTTCAGCACTCCTGTGCAAGATTGCGGCTTTGAGATCGTTTTCACTTGATAAGTTGCACTACTGGAGGGAGAGTGCTTCCGGCATGAGCAGCCTAGCTTATTTTCTTGCAAAGGATACAGTCGACCATTTCAATACAGTCATAAAGCCTCTAGTTTATCTTTCAATGTTCTATTTCTTCAACAATCCCAGATCGTCTGTCATAGATAACTACTGTGTTTTGCTGTGTTTGGTGTACTGTGTCACTGGCATAGCTTATATATTGGCAATCGCCCTTGAACCTGGTCCAGCCCAACTGGTAAGCTTTACTATTATTACAGTAAACTTATTTTTTGTCCTTAAATTTATTTTAAAATTTCAATTTAGTCTCTGAGTATTGGAAATATAATCTCAAAAATGTTATCTATAGAAATTAAACAATTGATGTTTGTAGAAAAATCAGAACCAAAAAGTGTATTTTTAGTATTCAAGACTAAATCATAACTCTAGAACAAATTTAAGGAATAAAAAATATATTTTCTCATTATTATTATCATTTTAAATATCTTTTGACATATAGTGATGTCCTTTGTCTAATTTTAAGTAACAAGCAATTACTGTGCTATATATGCAGTGGTCAGTGTTACTTCCCGTAGTTTTGACTCTCATAGCAACCACTGAAAGTGCTGACAGCAACTTTTTTATGAGTGTTATATCCGACTTTTGCTACGCCAAGTGGGCTCTTGAAGCATTTGTGATATCAAACGCCAAAAGGTGTTTTACTTTTACATCTCCATTACTTCCTTTTCAAATGCAGTTATCCCAATCTTCAAATTCTCACTTTGGTTTCTGTGATGTGTAGATATGCTGGAGTTTGGTTAATAACTCGATGTGGTGCACTATCTGCCCGTGGCTACGATCTCAACAATTGGTACCGATGTCTAATTTTCCTCGTGGTAACGGGATTAGTTAGTCGCTTCGTTGCATTTATCTGTATGATACTCCTCCAGAAGAAATGAGTACAGTTCTTCAGTTACATCATGCTTTTCTTTTGTACAAATATAAAACAACACAAAACAAAACAAAGAAAAAAGATACAGAAATCCGAGACTCTCAGCTGCTGTTACAGCTCGTGGCGTTTTTAGTCGCTCGTGAGGTCAATTATGTACAAAGACACCCAATTTAACTTAGCATTGTAATGACTTAATTTCACCCCCTTTCTCTTCTCTTTTGTATTGGCTACTGATCTTCTCGTGTAACAGTGTAAGTAGTACATGGAGAATAATATAACTTCATTTTTTTTGAATCTCGAAGGTCTGCGTTTCCTTATATTGTTAGATAGAGTATTATAAGGAAACAGTTTACATATATATTCAAATCTACTTACATATATATTCTACATAAATCCTAATCTGATAAGGTTTTTCATACTCTCTAACATCCTCACACTCATCTTCTCTTAATTCTCTTTGACTTTTAATATCAGAATAGAATCATAAGGCCATTTATATACATTTTTCTTACAAGTTCTTTTCAAAAGCTTATCCCCGACGAACTGAATGTAATTAAGTCCATGAGCTAGCTCTTTAAGTTCATAAATAATAATATGGAAAATGATCATAAGATCAAATGCAATATTGGGCATGTGGTAGTAGCCTATCCCCAACACAAGCAAGGCTTTTTAAAGCAACAACTATAACAAGAAGAATCCTAGAACAATATGTAATAATACAACTTAATGGACCATACATGAAGAAATAATACAAGCTAAGTACTCAAGTTGGAGAGAACGTGTAATATGAAGTATGGAATAGTTCAATCGGGACATATATGTAGTTCAGAAAAAAAAAATCAGGGCATATATGTGGGATTGACAAACAAAAAACAAGACGTATCTAAATAATATTTTAATATTTTATACAGAAGTAAAAAAAAACATATCTTATAATTTTTGATTATTTTCTTTCATGCCTACTCTGATATTTATTTATTTAATTTTGAGAAAAAAAATCATTGGTCTCTATATTTTACTCAAGCTTTTAATTTATTTTTGTAATTTTATTATTTTAATAAAGTCTTTATACTTTATAAATGTTTATATTTTAATTCCTACTGCTTAAATTTATTATATAAATATTTTTTTAGAATTGAATAAGATAATTAATAATAATATGAAATTCTAATATTAAATTTTTGAAGCTTCAATATTGATTTTTTTTAATATTGATATTTGTTATTTTGTTTATAATGAATTAATATTGTACTCATTTAATTTACAAGAGCTTTTAAAAAAATAATTTATTCCATAATTGAGTATTAAGGACTATATTTAATTTTAAATTCTTACAAATTATAGGGACTAATTTTTAAGAAAAATGATTTTCTAGGGAATAAATTTAAATTTTGAGTATAGGGACCAAAATGGTTATTTTTACCTTTGTTGATTGACGGGATCTCTTTTATCTATCACTTTTGTTGTAAGGAGTATAAGGGAAGTATGAATACAACGGCTATAGTTTTCTGTTAGTTAGTTGTATTTCTGTTTTGTCTGTTATAACTTATAAGTGTGAATGTAGGGAGTAAATTAAAATTTTGAGTAAAGTATAGGGACCAAAATGGTTAATTTTTTTTACCTTTGTTTATTGACGGGATCCATTTTGTCTATCATTTTTGTTGTAAGGAGTATAAGGGAAGTATGAATACAACGGCTATAGTTTTCTGTTAGTTAGTTGTATTTCTGTTTTGTCTGTTATAAGTGTGACTTTAAGGAGTAAATTAAAATTTTGAGTAAAGTATAGGGACCAAAATGGTTAATTTTACCTTTGTTTATTGACGGGATCCATTTTGTCTATCACTTTTGTTGTAAGGAGTATAAGAGAAGTATGAATACAACGGCTATAGTTTTCTGTTAGTTAGTTGTATTTCTGTTTTGTCTGTTATAAGTGTAACTGTATTAGTTTCAGTTGTATTGGCTTTATTATATAAAGGCCATTGTATCTCAGTTTCATTCAACATTGAAAATCATTTTTCCTGCTCCGCGCTATATCTAAAGCTTATGAGCTAAGACTGAAAAAAAGAAGAAGAAAAAGATCCCTTTGAAATTTATGGCTTCTCTCGAAGAAACCCAAGAAAGCCAGTCCAAGCAAGAAGAAGAAGAAAAAGCCTTGCAGGAAAGCACCAAAAAGAAGATGAAAGGAAAGGAAATATGTGGGTTCGAAGATCTTCTTCAATCCCAATCCATTTCATCATTATCCACCAACCCAACATGCAAAGAAGCAGGACAACACTCAGAGGACAAAATGAATACTAATGAAGAAGCAGAGGAAGATGGAAATGGAATCACCTTTGAGGAACTTCACGATGATAAGCAGAGGAAGTACCTAAATATCAAAATCTCAGAGGCAGAACGAAGTCGCATGAGTGAGCCTCACAAGAACTCGTTATTCGTAAAAGTTCTGGGCAGACCAAACATGGATTTCGGATTCATGAAACATAAACTTGATAAGTTTTGGGCAATAAAAGAGGATAAGGAAAAATCTGTTAAAGGTAGGGAAATATCTGTTGAACGTTCTGACAATGACTTCTTTGTTGTTACGTTTAGCAGTGAGGAAGGTGTTGAGTTTGCACTTAAAGAAGGACCCTGGTTGATATTTGATTATTACTTAACAATCAGAAAATGGGAATGGGGTTTTGATGCTAAAAGAGCAAGTATTGACACAGTGGAAGCTTGGGTGAGAATTACCGGTTTTCCTCTTGAATTTTTTGACGAAAAGTTATTGACAGAATTGGGAAACAAGATAGGGCGCTTTAAAAAATTGGACATTACGGAAAGGGGGAAATATGCAAGAATATGTGTGGAAATTGATCTGAAGAAACCTCTGCTGTTAAAGTTTACTATAGAGGGCAAGGAATATGGAATGGAATATGAGAGCTTACACTACATGATTTGTTCTCAATGTGGATTGTATGACCCTGGTCACAAATCAGAAGATTGTCCAACCAATAACACAAACATTATAGGCGAAGCCGGTACTCAACAAGTTGTGATCAACCCAGTGGAACCTCAGAACATAGCAAATGCTGCAGACACGACTGTTGATGATTCAGTTGTCTAAATTTCCTCGTGGTAACCCAAGTAATTACTAATTAGTAGCTTTGTTGTTTTTCTTTTTTTTTTTTCTTTGTTATGATACTACTCCTCCAGAATAAGTGAGTACAGTAATTCAGTTGCTTCATGCTTTCTTTTTGTGCAACTTAATAATAAAAGAAAAGAAGATACTCATACATATGCAATGTGTCAATCTGTCAATGCTACTTTTTTTTGTTTTTCTCATAATCATAATGGTCTGCACCACTACTTGTCTATTTTGCAATTCAGGTAGGTTCGTAATTTATCAATAAAAGTGTCTATGTTAGCTGTCGCGAGATCTCAATAGAGATTTCATCTCCATCACATTATTATGATGCACATCACCTTGTAAGACTTCACCAACCTCGTTGACCCCTCTGTCTCGTGTTGGAACAAAATTCCAAAAAGAATTTCATAAGCCTCACCGAATTATTTTTTTTTACATAACAAGTTAATTAGTAAAGTTACTCTCTGACTTTGGAGAGCTTCAAAGTTCAAACACCTACAAATTTGAAGAATTTGTCTCTACTACTTTCTGATCAATGCATCAAGCTTTCTAATTTTCTGTTGAAAACCTACTCAAACCATATACTATCATTCATTTATTTTTTATCCCTGAAACAGACTTTAGCAAACTTATCTATACTATTATATATATATATGTATATACATATGGTAACTTTGATATATTCAACTCAATGATCTTCGGCTGAAAAAAAAAACTCAGCAATGGACTGCGTCGGTCAACGCCCTCCCCACTTCATCCCCTCAATATGAAGAAAAATTAAAATTATCCATAAAAAAGTTGACTTTTTTCCTGTATTAATAATTCCAGCAGAAATTTCAATTTAAGAAAGTTTCTCTTTCAAATTCAATAACATCTCACACGTCACATCAACTTCCTAAAACCACCAAAATAATTTTATCAGCATAGGCTGCTACGGATGGATAACATAAAGATCAAAATTTAATATTTTTAATTAACTCAAGATTATAATGATTCAAAGTTTGACATTGGAAGTTTGGAAACAAGAATGTTTATTCTGCCATTTTTAATATGCATTTATGTTACACCCGTCAATTCATTACAATAAATTAAATATATCAGCAAATAAAGGCTAACCAGTCTAACCAAGCTTGGTTGGTCTAGTGGTTAGCTCACTAGGTCGCTTAAACAAGTGTCGGGGGTTCGATCCCCGCCTTGTGTATGCAGCAACCAATTGACCAGCGACAAACCCTTAAATAGAGCTCCGATCCGCGGAGAATTAGTCCTTAGCCTATCAGGCTGGGGATATTTGGGCAACTAAAAAAAGGCTAACCAGTCCGGAGGACAAAAGAAAAAGTCCTGAGGACAAGCATTCAAGCAAGCAACAAAAATTGAAAGGAAAGGATAATAAGAATGATAAAATAATTTAATCAAACATTTTTTAATACTCCATGGTTTAAAGCAATAATAATAATAATAACTATAAATAAAATAATGTCTCTTTGAACCTATTATTTGTCCTCTGACAATATGTTAATTGTTAACCCAAGTTGTATGAGTGTTTCTTCTACTATTTACACGTGTACTTACACCCGTCAATTCATCACAATAATAAACAAATTGAAAAACTCATAAGATAAAACAAGATTCCAAATAATCTAATCAAACAATCACATTCACAATTTCCCAGTTAAAGCAAGAAAGAATCATTGTGATGAATATAATTTAAAAAGGGGAAAAAGAAAAAAGATGGCATTACCATTAAAAAAAAAAAGCACTAATCCAATTGGGAAGTCATCGAGGAGCCAATGAAACAGAAATATCAGTAGGCATCTTCATATTGTCGCACCAAATCCTTGACTTCAAATACAGCCTTGAGATTTTTCCTGCCACGCGTCCCATGTTGGGCCGTTTATCTGGATCCACGTGTACGCATTCCAATGCTACACGTGTCAACTCCTCTACCACGTCAATCGGGAACGAGTCCTTCAGCCTCCTATCCACCCATTTCCTCAGCCTCGCTTCTACGCCGTCGCCATCTCCGATCACCGCCGTCGCCGTATCAATCACCGATTGCCTCATTAATTCACCGGTCTTCTTGTCGAATTTGAACTTCAATGGCTCTTCTCCCGATAACAGCTCCAACATCACCACACCGAAAGCGTAAACATCGGATTTCTGTGTCGCGACGCCGGTGGATTGGAATTCCGGCGACATGTAACCTCTCACGCCTTCGAATTGCGCGTTCGACCTTCCCGCCGATCGATTCAATGTGAAGGAAGAGGATGATGATTCCTCCTCTACGATCTCTCCAACTCCTTCCAATTTCACGATTTCGTTCTGTTCGTCGATCTCGCCGCACAGCTGGGCGGCGCCGAAGTGGCAGATCTTGGCGTTGAGCGAGGGTTCCGTCACGATGATTCCACTGCTCTTGATGTGATTGTGGACGAAATTAAGGGTTAAGCCGGTTTTGTTGTGAATGTAATCGAGTCCGTGTGCGAGATCTGTCGCAATCTGCATTCTAGAGATCCAATTGGAGAGAACCGTGAAATGGATGTTCTTGGTGTTTCGCAAACAATCGGAGAGGTTGGCGCCGTTGACGAATTCGTAGACGAGGTAGATGTGGTCGCCGGAGATGGAAGCGCCGAGGAGCTTGACGATGCTGACGTGGTGGCTCCGGCAAATGACGGAGAGGCGTTCTCGGAGCTGTGAGGTCTGGAGTTTGCGGCGGAATTTGCGCTGGAAAACAATGACGTCTCTGGCGTGGAGAGTGCATCGCCAGGAAGGGACGGAGGAGGAAGAGGAAAATCGCTTGGCGAGGAAATTGTTGGTGGCGATGCAAATTTCAGAGAAATCGTAGATGTGAGGGTTCTCAGAGAGGCTATCTCGAAGGGTAGTGAGAGAGGTTCGGCTAGAGATTGAGGTATCTGAGGTGAGTCTGTAGCCTGTGGAACCGGAGTAAGCGGCGGAGCTCGTGTAAGAAGTGGACGGTTCCGATGACGAAGAGGCGGTGGGCCTGGAAGACGAAGATCTTGGTTTAGGGGTGCGAGGATTTCGAGGGCTGGAGGTAGGATTGGAGGCATTGACGGCCATTTTGGTTTTACACATACGGATATGTGAGAAAACTGTGGAAAAAAGAAAAAGAAACAAGAAGAAGGAAAATAAGTGGGGTGAGAGTTGGGAAATTGATTGGAAAGTGGGGTTTGAGAAAATCAACGAGATGAATGATATGAGAGCATTGAGCAAGCATGGGTGCGACCGAAAAGCGTAATTGCCTTTTGCTTTCGGGACTTCAATTCATTTGTTATTTGTCATTGTCTATTACCAGAAATCTTGCACCCTAAATTACACCTCGTGGCTGTTTGTCACTTTTTCATTTACTCTCTTGAGTACTTTACTGGTTGTATGTGGAAAAGGGAGGACCTTTCAGGCTTTCACATTCTCCTAGCTCAATGTCCCTGAAGAACATAATCATACAAATCCGTGATCTTAAATACTTTACATAATAATATAGTCTTGTGACGACAACTCGCGACAGTACCTGAGCTCATTATCTTTGATTACATTGTTTATTAAGCAGAACTCCGAACAGTATGGAAGAGAAGTTGTTCTTGTTTTAAATTTTGAACCTCTGTTACATAATGAGGGAGATATGGGTGAATTAGGCTTATGTATTCTTCAAAGAAAAACACACTGTGCGTGACATCATAGGTGACATTATAGCCGCCGAAGTCCGAACGCAAGCTGTAAAGCAGGAGAACTACACAAGAAAAATAATTTCCAAGTTTTTTTTTCCTAATTTATTATTTATTTTTAATACAAAATTAAAAATTAATTTATTGTGTTAATTAAGAAAACTTGTAGAATGGTATATTTGATTATTTTCGATCTCGTCGTCAACTGGCCATTTATCGAACCAATGTCCAATATCAATAGGGCTTGCCGTTGCCGACGAGTTCAATATTTTGACTTTTCCTTTTTTCTTCTTCTGGTAAGAATATTTTGACTTCTCCTGAGAATATATAAGTTCAACGTTTTCTTTAGTTTCCACTATGGTTTGGTCTTTGCATCCACTAATTTCTCACACCACTTGGCTCTGGAATTTCCATTCTCTTTTTATGGAATATAAAGTGGAAGTTATCTTAATTAGTATTAGGCTGTGTCAAGTGTAAACGCGCACAAAAAGAATAGGAAAACGGGAAACGAGCACATGCAAATGTCTACCACACTTTTTGGCAAAATGCACAACACACAAATAGGATAGAGGCCCAACAATAGCAAATGTCTAGAACACAAATAACAAGAAAGTGCGCGTCTAACTAAAGACCATGAAGGGAAATAGGATAGAGGCCCAACAAATTTGATGGCCATGTAATATGTCACAACTTACAACCCCGAGGAACAGGCTTAGTCAGAGATTCAAAGAGTATGATGGGCAGTAGTAGCCATAAATAAAGAAATAACGCAAGTATTCAATTTGGAGAAAACTTGTACTGGACTAGTTCAATCCACAATCAGGACATATATATGCGAGCCCAAAAAAAATCTAAGATACATGTAAATTTTTTTTTCTGATTTTTTTATTATAGGTAATTCTGTTAAATTTATGATATGGATCCGTGTATTATGCTTAGATTATGTTATATGGGGTTCCAAGTTCCAACCAATAGTTTGTACTGGTCATGAATTTCGTGGATTGTGACAAATCTAGCATATTTCAATTTGAGATCAAACTGAAATCAAATAAAAAATATTTAAAATCAATATAAAATTTTAAAAATATTTAAGACCAAAATAAACTTAAAAATATGCATTTAAAACCAAGCATTAGTAAATCACTAATTCACTATTTTGTATACGCAAAAGCAAGGTTATTAAAACCGGACCGGCCATTGAACCGGCCGAAGGAGGGGCTCAAGGTTCAATGGTTCAACCGGGGTCCAACCGGGGTCGGACCGTTGATAAATAAATAAATTAAAAATAATAAAAAAACCTATATATGATAAAATTTTAATTCAAATATTCATAATTAGGTTACAAAATACAATTATAACATTAATATATTAATACAATTTTCATAAATTAACATGAATTAATATAGAGATAATCAATTTTCATAATGTTCAACAATATAATATCATCAAGTGACATTTTATGATCACTTTCTCTATCAAATTTTGGTTCATAATCAACATTCTCTAATATTTGACCCATAATTATAAAAAAAAAAAAAAAGACCAAAAAAATCAAACAAAAAAAATGAAAAAAAAAAAATTAAACCAGAACCGGTTCAACCGGTTTGCCTCTGGTTCAGCCCGGTTATTAAAACGACTCGGACCGGCCGATCCGGTCCGGTTTTAATAACTATGCGCAAAAGTAATGAAATTCAAAATGGGAGGCTTCTACTATGTATACACCGTACGTATATATAGCCCCTACTCCCTAGGTTAGGCCAGTGCTCCACTCTCTCCCCACCGCCGCCTCAGGTACTTAGGCTATATTATAACTTTACTCACAAGTCACGGTAGTCAAAATCTAAATTTAGATATTACGATCTTACAAAACAAGATTTAGTTAAATTGAGTGTAAGATTGTTTTTTAGCAAAGATCGTGTTACGATTGCTATTTTGCTCGTAAGATTTCTCCGATTCTATATATATATGTATTGTAGTTTTTTATTTGAAAAAAAAGGTCCAAAATGTTATTTTTGGGGACTTTTTTTTTCAGGGTCCAAAATGTTCCATTTTAAACACCAAAAAATAAAAACTCTAAATTTGTTGTTCGAATATTGAACTTAACTTATAGTTCTTTAGGATATGAACGTTTTGAAGTGCTTTTAAGATGGTAAGAAACTTGAAACATGACTTCTTTTTTTTTTTTTACAAATCTTATTTTATTCTCTTTATATAGTTAAGTTAATTATTTATAACCATTTATTATTTAAGTTTACACGAAGATAATGAATCCTATGATTCAAAAAAAGATGAATGAGTTGGTCCATGTTATATTTAATCGAAAATTGAAAGGGAAAAGAACTATAAGGGAGCTTAACAACATAAAAGATCTTTCTTCTGATGATGAATGAATCACTGAAAATAATGAAAAAAGAGATGAAGACATAGAATGAAGTAGAAGACGAAGTCTTTGAAATTCAAGAAGTAGAAAATGTTGAACCTCGTCACACTGTTTGGAGATTCCAGTGGATGAAATAGAATTGGGAGATATTGATGATGATGATTTTGATGTGTGATATATGCTTAAATGAACTTTTTGATAATGATGTTCTAAATTTGTAATGTTACTCGTGGTTGTTGCCTTGTTTTTGTTAATTTTTTACTAAACTTATGATAAAATTTTTAGACATCTTAGATAATTAGCTAATTACATATTGAGACTATAAATTAATGATGTTTGATAAAGATCTTGAGACATATTATAAGATGAATTTATGACTTATAAACATTTATATATATATATAAATATAAATATATATATTTATAGATAGATATTAGTAATTGTTTATATAATTTATAAAATATTTTTTAAAAAAATTCATTCTATCTTACGATTCTCAATTTAATTTTACGATTGAATCTATCTTAATTTAATTTTAAGATTGAATCTATCTTATATCTCTTTTGATCTTCACTACATTGGTCATATTACATCTCTTCTCCCTCATAAGACAGATATTAATTATACATACACTCTTTATTTGATTATGCGTACGTGCTTGTATTGTATATGGTCAACAAATCCTAATGCACAAGACAATTAACCCATGGTACTTTGTTTCGTCTATAACCACACAAATCACCCTTTTGTATACGCAAAACCGAAATTCAAAATTGGAGGTTTCTATTCTATATATTTATATATACACACCGTATGTATGTAGCCCCTAAGACTAGGTTACGCCACACTCTCTCCACCGCCTCATTATATAACTACACTCACACTTCCCTCACAACCCAATTAACCCATGACTCTATCTGTGCTTTATGTGGTGTAGAGAATGAGAGCTTACAACATTTATTCTGTTTATGTCCTATGACTAGTCTTGTTTGGCAAGAAGTTTCCAAGTTCTGCAATCTAATTCAAAATAATAACTTTCTTTCTTGGATTAGATTAAATGCTTCAGCTCAGGTTTTAAGCTCTTGTCATATCCCTCAAGGTACTCTCTTTTGCTATGTTATGTGGTATATCTGGATTCATAGAAACCTCAAGTTGTTTCAATTTGCCCCTTTTCATCCTAAAGCTGTTGTCAATTCGGCTTACTCTAGTGCTGTTGAGTGGTTCTTTCTCGCTGGTCATAGTAAAGAGGTTAGGATTTCAATTCCAAAGTTTGTGCGTTGGTTTCCACCTGAACCTGGCTGGTGGAAATTGAACTCGGATGGTTCTTGTTTGGGGGGAAAAGATGTTGTTGGCCCGATCTACATTGGTGGAGTCATTAGAAATAATTTAGGCCATTGGATCAAAGGTTATGTAGGTTGTGTGGGGCATGGTAATAGCCTTTTAGCGGAATTGTGGGCCATTTACCATGGTCTCTTAGTGGCTCTGGATGCAGGATGTACTCATTTGTTGGTTGAATCTGATTGCCTTCTAGCAATTCAATTAATTAACTTTGATTCTTCTTCTTCTACACATCATTTTGCTGCTCTTGTTGAAATGTGCAGATCAAGACTCGCTTCATTCACCCAATACCAGATCTTGCACGTGTTTAGAGAAGGCAATGCTGTTGCTGATGCTCTAGCTACTTTTGCTGGCCAGACTCATGTTGATTTTGTTGTTTTTGATGTAATGCCTTCTTTTTTGAATTGGTAGCTCTTGCTGACCTTTCTGGGACTGTTTATACCAGAGGAGAAGGTGTAGGTTGATGTATTTCCTTTTGTTTTGGTGTATATTTGGACCTTGTTTCTTTATCTAATATAAGTTCCTATCTAATGGCCACTCCTACACTCAATACAATTTTTCCCCGCCGGTGTCGTCCTCCACGGCAGCCACCCTCACCGTCAACGATTTCAGCGAAGGCGGCGACGGCGGAGGCCCATCGGAGTGCGACAACAAGTACCACGCGAACTCAGAGCGCGTGGTGGCACTCTCCACGGGATGGTACAACGGGGGTTCGCGGTGCAGGAACATGATAAGGATCACGGCGAATAAGAACGGGAGGAGCGTGACGGCGAAGGTGGTGGACGAGTGTGACTCCGTGCACGGCTGCGATAGCGAGCATGCCGGACAGCCGCCGTGCCGGAATAACATCGTGGATGGGTCGCAGGCCGTGTGGGATGGGTTGGGTTTGGATACGGACGTGGGTGAAGAATGGTTGCAAATTGCGGTCCGCAACCGCAATTGCGCCCACAATATTGCTGTTGCGGTGGTGGCCGCAACTCGCATCAGACCGCAACGACTACACCGCAACAGTCGCAACCTATATTGCAACACCCGCAACCGCAGTAAACACAACGCAACCGCATCCGCAACCGCAATTTGCAACTATGAACTGAAGACTGAAGGGCCAGTCACTTGGTCCATGGCATGAACACATGCATCAAGTCAAGAAACTACAAAGTGCAAGAGATAATAAATAATTGTATAAATAAAGAGTAAACTAATAATTTGGTCCCTAAAAATTATCGAATTAACAACTCGTTCTTTGAAAGATTAAAATGTATAATTTAGTCACTGAAAACGGTATAGTAATTAGTCATTTTTATGGCTTAAATTGTATACCCTTTTAATCTCAGTGACTAAAAAGTATACTATTTTAATTTTCAAACAACTAAATTATATATTTTAATCTTTTAAGGACTGAGTTACTGGTTTAGTGATATTTCAATAACCAAATTATTAGTTTATTCATATAATAAGTTCTGAGAATTAGGGACTACTAGTTATTTAATTATAATTAAGCACAAATGTAACATAGAAAATAAAATTTGTATCCCGTGATTTTTATAATTATACAATGAAATTTTAGAACATGTCATTTGCATATGTGCTCTTATTTTGATCTCAACTCGAATTCCCCCACCCACCTCTCTCTCGTGGTACCTTCTTTTTTCTTTTAAATCAAATACTAAAGATGTTTAAGTAGGTTATATGGGAATAAGGTTTAACACCCGCATTAAGTGTTTTGTCCATTCCTATCTCTGGCAAAAAAAAAATACTAAAGGTTAAAATACCTAATGCAATTATAACCAAGGAAGCATGGACACGCCACTTTACTGGCGTGTCGGCGTGTCCGACACGTGTCGGACACTGACACGCGTGCGACACGCGTACGACNGCCGTTCACCGTCGGTCACCGCCGGTCATCGACTATTGCTGTAAGCTTCCGATAAGGTAACTGTTTGTTTCTTTTCTTTGTATTGTATTGTGTGTTTGGCTGTTTGTTAATGGAAAATGGAATCATCTTTTTTGTATTGTTCTATGGAAAAAGAAAATCATGCTCTGTTTTTCTATTGTTCTTATATTTGTTTTTTCCCTCCTTTGTATTGTAGTATTTGCTTGTTTGCTTCTTCATGAGAGAAAGCATTTTTCAGTTTTGATTGTGGCTCTGAGGAAGTTTCGGCGGAGGAGAAAAGCGAAATAATTTGCATTGTTTGAAATTGTTGTGAAATACTTATCAATAGTTGTTGGGAAAGATGTTACATCATACACTACTTTTATGTGAATATTTAATTAGTTCTTCACTTCTTCTTAACACTGAAACCATACTCTCTTAAATATTGATTCGACAAAGCTTGAGTGAGTAGTTTTCAGCATGCTTGAACAATGCTTGGTTTACAGGTAGGTATAAATAACCATTTCTACTCGCAAGTTTTCAGAAGCTAAGGAACTTTTGGAAACGGGGAAGTTGCAATTGGCTGAGGTATTTACAATTTATATTTTATTAAAGCATGGAACCCTGACATTCTGTCAACTACATGGTTATTTGATACTATATTAGAATTGGTTGGGTATTTATTGACAAACTTTGCTTTATAATTGGGTAAAGTTGCGTGGATGAAAATAAGAAGTTTTTTTTCTACACTTGGAGATTTGTCTTGAGGTTGAATCCCTATTGAATTGAAGCAATTATTCCCTTCAAGATGATATTGTTTTACATTTTTGCTATTATAATAAATTTAATAGATATAACATTCATATCAACTCCCTTTAGGTTTCTTGAAATTATAATATATTATATATATATGCCGTGTCGTGTCCTATAAAATTAAGAACTTGCCGTGTCGACGTGTCCGTGTCGTGTCGTGTCCCGTGTCCGTGTCCGTGTCCGTGCTTCCTAGATTATAACCATATTAGCCGGTGAAAGACGAACACTTTGGAGAAAGTATCCCTAATATTGTTATTACAATATAATGCCGAGAAAAAAATTGATAGTTAAAAAAAAAGATAAATTACACTTTGAAAAAAATTCAATACAGACCTCGACACGAACAACACAAATGAAAACTTTAAAAAATTTTGGGGTCAATATGTAATTTTTGCAAAATTTATTATGGTTAAAATTACAAAATAACTCCAAAGGGTACCAAAGTGTTGTCACACCTGACATCCCGGAGGAAATGTCGTTTATGACTTTGAAAAATGAGTCGCCACCAAATTTTTAAGAAAAACTTGGAAAACTATTTTTATGAAAATAATTTGAAAAAGTGGTGGATAAGGCAAAACTTAAGAAAAACTGGTCTCGAACCAAAGACGAGTTCGGGAGTCATTTGAATCATGGGGAAGGTGGTAGGCACCCCACGATACCCATCCAATCGGACGGTTACCCTAAAATAATTATTCAAAAATTAAATGGCCTTAGAGTTTTAACATTAATCATCTTAAAAACAATGATACAAATATGAGAAGATAAAAGACTATTCACATAAGTGGGAGATAAAATTATTCACACAATAATAATAATAAAAAAAGATAATCATACAATGGAAAATAAAGATGATTGAAAAAACGTAAATACAATCTAACCAAAAATAAAATAATGAATTGGGATGAGTAACTTTGTTTATAATATAACTAAATTAAAATTAACTAATCTCATCATTTTTATCTATTTGATTTTTATTTTTAAGAACAAGTAATATACATAAAATAAATATTCATGAATGCAAATAATTAATAAATAATAAATTTAGTGAATGAAAAAGGAAAGAATACAAACCAAAAAAGGAAACAAAGAAAAGGAAATTAGGAGAGAAAAGGAAATAAAGTAAAAAAATAATTAATATATATATATATAGAGAAAACCGAAAAGCCAAAAAAAAGGAAAAGAGTGGGAAAGAAACGTGATGCACAATGGGAGAGGAAAATGTGAAATCTTTACTTTCGCACCCCAAACAGTTTTTTTTATTACATTCAAGTCCTTTCTTTTTAAGAAAAATGGATCATGATGCAACAAACAAAGAAGATTGTGAGGTCTTTTATAATTTCATCTTAGGACTAAGAGAGAAGTTGAAAATAATTGCAAAAGTATCACTGGAACTCTGTCAATTGGAAATCTTTCAACTTCTCATAAAACTCTTTTCAATTCAGTCCTAATTTAACTATAGTTTGGTCCAAAATAAACCATAAAATTACAAATCAGTCTGGATATGCAAAAAATGGTTACTGTTCAGTCCAAAACAGATTAGGAAATTACAGACTAGTCCCAAACATGCAGAGATAATTACAAAACAGTCCTAGAACATTCAAGGAATTGCAAGATAATCCCAAAAACATGCAAGAGATTGAATAACAAGAATCAAACTAAAGTATAAATAAAAGAATTAGCATAGGCCAATGATAGGAATGAACAAAGCCAAACCTCTTTGAGGCATTTCATCATGCACCATGAGAATATTAACTTGAATATAGATAGGCAGCATTATCTCAACCATTTAACATCATCATACTCTCAATAAACAACCGTCAAGCACATAATTTTAACATAACAATGCAGTTTATTACAGAAACAAAAAAAAATGAGCAAGGAATAACATAATATGATTTCTTAAACCTTCATTGATGTATATGTAAAGCTCAGGATTACATTGATGAAGAGAAGAGTATGAACTCACAATATCCCTTTCGCTTTCTTTCTTTTTCTCTCAGATTCGGATTCCCTCTCTCTCTCTCTCTCTGTTTTTGTGTTTACAGAAAATAGAGAAAACAAGAACCTCCACTCTCAAGACTTACATTCACCAAACCAGAGAGCACTCTCCCTCAGATATTTCGTTTACAAACAAATCCCCAAAGACCCCCCTTTACAACGAAAGCAAAAGCATCCTTTTATAGTCTTCAAAACCGCCACTTTGCTTCTTCGATTGTGTGCGTCCCCTTCTCAACTTCCCCGTGTTTTCTGGCTTGTTTTGGTACTATTGTCGTTGGCGCTCTCTCCTTTCGGCTATGGCAGAGGAAGCGTGAAGAAGGAAAGCCTTTGACAGGGACCAAAACGGATACGTTGCTTGGAAGAGGAAGAATAGGAGTGGCCGATTTTGGGGAGGAAGTGATTGAAGCGTGACGTGAATTAGAGAAGAAGAGGCGCTGCTTCTTGGAATAGGAATAGAGGGTGAGATGAGATTAGGGTTTCTTAGGTAAAATGACCAAAATACCCTCACTTAAGACCACTCTCTCAAAAATGCCCCTCCTTGCCTTCTTCAATCACAGAAATGCCATTTTGTTCTCCTTTTTCTTATTTTTTTTCATTTTTTCAATTAATATTTCATTATTTTACTTTTTTTTTATTTTTATCATTCTCTTTTTAGTCTCTCTAAAGTTTTCTAAGTTGCAAAATGACCCGGACCAAATGGGGTGTTCACAAGTGTTAATGGAGAATACCACTGGGTACCAAAGTATCTTCAAATCACAGGGTACCAAAGTGTAATTTACCCTAAAAAAAATGTGTCCACGGATATGACTGTGTGATTATTACTGATACTTTCTCTTTCTTTTTTTTTTTTGACCTGTGATACTTTCTCTTTCCAAATGTCTTTTTATCTTTCTACACTATAGAAAATTCAAATTCAACACCTTAGAATCAGACTAAAAAAAAAAAAACCATCACCTTAGAAGTGTTACCAGTGACTTCAACTACAACCAACTTTTTTATTATATTAAAATTGTGTTTTTGTGATAAACGTAATGTGTATATAAGTGATGAGGTACGTATAAATTAAGTCATTAAGTGTGTATTAATAAATATGATATTATCCTAATAAAAAGCATGACTGATGAAATACTATTTTATATATAACGAATAATCTCTCATTTCTAGTGGTATTTATCCTGTTATTGGTCGAAGCGCAAACCTTGCAAACTAATTGGTTGATAAGATATGTGACTTTTTGATTAGGTGATTAACTAGGTTATTGCACCCCCATCCACTTTACTGAAAATTTGGAATCTGGACAGATTAACTAATTGGCTGATGCTTTTTCACATTGCTGATGAATTGTTCTGTTTAGTTTTAGTTACCCATGTGTTGTGTCTTGGTTTTTCTCTTGATTTTCGTCCTTTAATTTTTGTTTGTTTGTTTTTGAAGTGGTTATGTTTTGTTGCTCTCGTTTGGTGTTTATTGTAAAAAATCAGGGTTGGTATTGTATAAATTGTATATTTTCGAAGCTCTTTCGATCAATAGAAACATATTTCAATTCCGTACGTGCTTGTATTGTATATATATATATACCAGAGGCTTTGCGTGCCTTAACGGGCACGCAAATATGTATGTAGAATAAATAAGGGATTAAATTGTTAACTTAGTAAAGAAAGAGAGACCAAATAATAAATTTTCTCTTATTTTCAATTTCATAGACTATAGTTTTAAACATGGACGACTAGAAAAGAGTGGAGCCATATAATATAAGATATATATATATATATGGTTAGCACTGTCAAAACGGGCTTAGGCCCGCGGGCC
>QANZ01029880.1:2635-16207 GCA_003254925.1 Chamaecrista fasciculata | reverse complement strand
ACTGGGCTAGCATTCCCAAGCAAGGTCATAATGCCCCATTGATAGAAGCATTAATTCGCATCATGAAAAACACTACCAGAAACTACAGTCTCAATATAGATCATGCTAGGAACTTCATCACAATAAATATGTGTCTACAACAAAATGCTCAAAAAAAGTCACAAGCATACGTCTCGGCCATTCGATCAGGTTCCACTATCGAATCACGAAAACAAGAACCAAACACTATAATAGGAACTCACATGCAAAAGTTATACCTCAAGTGCTCATCTACAATCCATCATTAGCGCTAATAAGCCTCAAAATGATTACTGTATCTCAAAGAGTAAAAGTCTAAGCAATTGTCCTACAACATGCTCTAAGAATTGCTTCACAGAACATAGAGGCCTTTGACAAGGAGGGAGACTCGTGACAACGCTGCAAACCCTAAAGACATAGAAAGTTCAAGAATCGAGAGAGAACGACACGAGACATCCTAAGTGTCCTCATGATGTCAGCTTAGATCACCGTTATGCCCGGGATTCATAAAGATGACCAAGATGACACCTAAGACCACTAATAGCTCCACTAGACTTAGAGACAACCAGGCTCTAATACCAACTTTGTCACGACCCCCTCTGCAGGAGCACGTGACCGGCACGGTCATGGGCCTATACCACACCGTAAGCCTACCCACAATCAATTACTATAAAAAGAAGCATAACATCAACCTGATAATGCACAAGATACATATACATACACATATTTAACCATACTCAAACATTCATAATGTCATTATTCACATGCATATTTCTGTCAACCTATCAATTTAGAGTATCATCAATCAATGTAAACACTATCTCAGAATATCAAATGTAAATACAATCCTATAAATAATAACACAACCCCGAACCCTCTCTCTAAGTGCTAGTGGAGCTGACAGTCTAGAGTTAAATGCAACTTTACACTAGAAGACAAATTACCCACTCGAACAATGATGTGGGCTTTTGAATAGCCCCCTCTCGGAGCAGAAGTAGCAGCTTATCCTAGACCTGTATCTGAAACTGTAAAAGGAAAGGGGTGAGTCGAAACTCAGTGAGCGGCTCACCCATCCCAGTCGTGGTGTAGGGCACCACCACGTAGGGAGAGGGGTCACAAACCAAATCAACAGTCGTCAACAATGAATAATTTACTATAACATTCATTTAACTAAATAATCCAACTTAGTACAATAACCTAAACATGTACCATAATGACAAGACAGCCAACAACTCAACCATGGAAAAACTGGTAAACTTTGAAAAGAATTTAAAATACAAGAGCAATCTTGAATTCAAGAAAATTGTATGAATTTAAGAGGTTATAAGGAAATATGCTTTGAGAATTCATTTGGAAGAAAATAAAGTTTAGCAGTGGTGACAAAAGTTTCATGTTCTCTTAAAATAAAGTTCGAGAATAGAAAACCAATTATAAAATCATCCTTTGAAAAAAAATATTTAAATCAGTCAAAAACTCATAATTCAAAAGGCTTTAATAAATACATTCTTTGAAACCATTACACGAAAATAGAATTCACGAGGGA
This sequence comes from Chamaecrista fasciculata, assembly GCA_003254925.1. NCBI lineage: Eukaryota > Viridiplantae > Streptophyta > Magnoliopsida > Fabales > Fabaceae > Chamaecrista > Chamaecrista fasciculata. The sequence goes on along the minus strand of QANZ01029880.1, from coordinate 14,646 downwards.
AATGAAAATTGAGTAAAATCATCTTGATGTTGAAAATATAAATTTCCTTCCTTTCAAACGTTTAGAGACACTAAGAATTAAGCTTTGGAAATGTTGTATTAACAAAAGTAATCTTGTAAGAAAAATGGTTTCATAGAAACACCATTTGGAAATGCAATCCCCTTTGTTCAAAGTGAAGGTTTGTACTTGTTAGAAGTCAAGAGTTTATTAATTAGAGTTAGTTGTTTGGTGTGTGTTAGCTAGAATATTAAATGAGGTAGGTGAAGTTGAGGTCTTTAAATATGTATGCAAATGTCATTGTAAGGAAATCAATCTAATCTATTCAAATCTATTCTACTAAAATTTAACATGGTATCAGAGCCTTTTGAGCCTGGGTAAATTTTCTCCTCATTAGGTCTGAAATCTGAAAGTTCTTCCTCTTCTTCCTCTGTCCAGTGGGTAAGCTCAGTTAGGGTTTAGTAGGTCCACTTTCAAAGTTGCCTTTTAGTGTCACCGCCGACAGGAATGGAGGCAGACGGCGCCATCTGGCCGTTCCCCGAAGTCTGGCAACCAATGGGACAGCGCGTGGATCTCACGCGCCGCATTTATCATTCATGTTTCGTGGCGCGTGAATGCCACGCGCCGCCTTCCCAACAACAGAAGAACATCGTCGTCGCCGTTTCAGGGTCGTCAGTCCTCGTCTAGGCCTTTGGTGATGGTCATTTTGCCATTTGGTACTGGGTCATGCTCTTCTTCATACTGCTATTCACCTCGTTATGTCTTCTCTGATTTCTTCAGTCAGACTTGGCTCGCGTCTTTTTCACAATGTCCTTCATTTTTCATACTGAGATTTGTATTGTGTTTTCATTCCAATTCCCTCTCACATTGCTCTTCTTTTCCCTGTTCATCACTCAAGCTTGTTGATTGAATCAAGTTGATGGCTGTGTTCTCATTCATTCCAACCTTCTCTCCTTGTGACTTCAACCATAGGCTCATAGCTGTGTTTCCATTCCAGCTTCGTCTCCCATGGATTTTTAACCACAGGATTATGTTTCCTTCTCTCAACAAGTTTAGTGGTGATTTCTTTTGAGTTGTCTACATGATGACTATTTGAGATACAATGACAGGGGAAGTTGCGAGAAGTTTGTTTCAAGGGTGTTTTTCCTAGTTTTATGTTCACAATTTTATGATGTATGGGATTTTTATGTTTTGGAATATCTTTGTAACAAGTTGGGCATGATTAACATCTATGCTCCAACTTGAGGGGGAGTGTTAGAAGTCAAGAGTTTATTAATTAGAGTTAGTTGTTTGGTGTGTGTTAGCTAGAATATTAAATGAGGTAGGTGAAGTTGAGGTCTTTAAATATGTATGCAAATGTCATTGTAAGGAAATCAATCTAATCTATTCAAATATGTTCTACTAAATTTAACAGTACTAAAGGTTCATTCCCGTAGTATATATAACAAACAGTAATATTCAAATCAAATCATTCCAGTATCATCGATATTGGTAACCAGTAGCATACAATCATCAATTCATAACCAAGTCAATATAACAAATATCACCTATTGGCTGGGCGTTACGTATCGCCGTCTCCAGTTCTCATATTTTTGTTTCATTTTCCGCGCCTGGGCGTTACGTATCGCCGTCCCCAGGGCTTCTCATATCCATAAGCATCTTCATTTCTATTTCCCTATCCACTGGGCGTTACGTATCGCCGTCCCCAGGGATTTCCCATTTCCATATCTGTTTTTCTTTCCCACTTGGGCGTTACGTATCGCCATCCCCAAGGGGTTTTTCATATCCATATCAACCTGGGCGTTACGTATCGCCGTCCCCAAAGGTTTCTCTTGCCCATCACCACTCAAAGAGCCATACAAAATACAAACACATCACAACCACAACCACAACCACAATTCAATTTAAACAAACCACACATCAGACTAAGAAATGAATTCTATAATCAATCACAAACACCAACACAAACACAAGCATAAGCACAAGTACAAGCACAACCATATTCAGTCAACTCAAGATATACAACACTCAAATAAATCATTAAATACAATCACCAACATCAATAAACATTTTAAGTAAACAAATAAGTTACTCAATTTTATCAAAACTCAGCTGGGCGTTACGTATCGCCGTCCCCAGCACTCACATTCTCATTTCCAATTCCAACCTGGGCGTTACGTATCGCCGTCCCCAGGGATTTTCCATTTCCATATTCGCTTCCTTTCCTCTTGGGCGTTACGTATCGCTATCCCCAAGAGGTTCCGCTCATGCATGAGGGTCATTTCCACAGAAAAAAACACATACAAACACAACACGATACAACACGAGAACAAATCAACTCAACCAAATCAGAACATACAACATACCAGGAACGAAATAAATATTTAGTTCAGGATCCATACACATCATAAATGGACAGACAAATTAGCAACCAGAACCGAACCATTATCATCAACACAGTTTCTCAGTACAGTTCAATTAGTGTAGCATACAGCATCATCAATAGACAAGCATCCCTCAAGCAGGGCTAGGATAAGATAGCCACTCATCTCGATCCGAAGAATCGATAACGGTACCTCATAGCTTTCGACCAACAATCGGTGTAAGCAAATCTACAAGTACATTAACAAACAAAGTTTCATTCGATATACTATGAGAATCAACTCTAAATGACCCGAAAGTCCAGCCTTCACAGACTATCTTCATCTTAACCCCTAATAACGTATCTTTATTCAAAGAACTTATCCTACCCTTATTCACACACTCCTAGGATCCTAACAATCAAACAAGAGACTAAAGAGAGACCCGGGTATCAATTTAGGAGCTTTAGCAATGTTGTGGAACCCATTTGTTAAGATTAGTTCATAAGAAAATCTTAAAACTAAAGCATAGATCAATCTCACAATTTGACACATTCTTTTCCTCCAAATTTAAATTGCATAAATAACTACCGCACTTTAAATTCAATATCATTGTTCCAAAACTCTTCGTAATTCCAAAGTATCCCATTTAGTTCATCAAAACCATCAAAATCATCCCTATGGACCAAAATGCAAACTTCAAAGTTTCATACACGATGACCAAATTTCAAAATACGCATTTAAAATTCAACCCAATGCATTAGAACTCATTTTTACTATCCAATGAACTCATCTAAACTAACAATTTCAAGAAAATAAAGAGATTTGACCAAAAACCCTAATTTCGTCACTTATAAACCCTAGAGTAAAAACAGTCCCAAATCTCAATATTTTGGAGTTTTAATGGCTTCCAAAGATACCCAACCTAATATACTATCATCAAAGGATTCATTCCAACCAAGAAAGTCAAGAAACAATGATAAAATTGATGTTTTTGAAGCATACCCAAATTTTGGCCGAAAATGGAGGATGGAAGAGATTGCCCAAGCTTATATGGTTTCTAAGATGACCATGGAGGTGGGAAGGAGGAAGGATGAAGCTCAAGGACTAAACCAACATCAAGGAGCAACCAGAAATTTGGAGAAATCAAAAGAGATTAGTTCAACCCAAAGAGGAAGAATAGAGAAGAAGATGGGAGAGGAAGATACAAACCAAGGGAGGAGGGTCGGTGGTGGTTATTCGTCGGCGTGCGGTGGCGCTGGGAGGTCGCCGGCGTCATCTGTGGTGGCTGGTCATGGTCGCATGGCAGCTGATGTGAGTGGAGAGTGATTGAAGGTGTGAGACGAAGGGAAGGAGAAATGAGGGAGAAAGGGGCGTCGAATGGGCTGATATAAGGAGTCGGGGCTGTTTTGTGATTTCTGGAAATTGTGGGAGCAGATATACTATTAAGTTGTGGTGACACGAGAACTAAAATTTATGGAAAATGCTCGCAACCATTGGATTCTTTCAAAACAGTCCTTAAAACTTGAAATTTTAGAAATAGAGATTCTAAACAAAATTTATGTCATTAGCTTCGTTGTGGGAAGTAGATTCTAATTTTTGAAGAATTTATCTCTAAGACATTTCAGGTCGTATTCGAATGCATCATTTTCCAGATCCAGAGAAAACCTAGATAAAATTTTAAATTCCGTTTGCTCCCAAATTTTTACCGCAAGCCAAATAAAATATAGGGATTTCAAATATGACAATTAAAGTTCTAAATTTTCGTGTTCACTAATTTCTAAAATTTATAATCCAAAACTCCTAATACTGGTTTAAAATTAGTTTAAAATTCTATCCAGAATTCAAAAAAAAAATCACTAATTCCATTCACGAACACCCAAAACTAAACTTTAAAACTCGGGATCTCACACAAGAACTCTTCTTGAATTCTCCAAGAACTATATGGCGCCTCGATCAAGAATCCAATTCTTGATCCCACACAACCTTGTCACACAAAACTAAACTCTTTAGAGTTGTGCGCTACTTTCTCTCTCTAGAAACCAGGGTTGTGATTTTTCTCTCTCTCCTCACCTAGAGCAAAAATCGAATTTTTCTCTTGAGAAGAACTAGGCTAAAGTCGATTTTCTAAGTATGCATAAGGCTCTCACCCTTTTGTGATCTCTCTCCTGAAAGTCGACTTAGGCTTCCTTTTATAGGGTTTTGGGGACTTTGATAATTATAATTTGGGAATATATAATTATCAAATCATAAGATTATGATATCTCAATATCACAATTTTATGACTTGAATTCCAATTTAAAATATTACCATAATATTTAAATTAGGATTCAAAATGCAATTTTGGAGAATCAAATTGGAAGATCAAATCTTCCAAGATCTTCCCAAGCCATGCGCCTCTCCCCTCCTTATTTTGTTGGAATTTAATAAATTAAAATAACTAACCTAACTCTTAGGAAGTTATAACTAATTTGTTATTTTCCAACAATATTGATTTAAAGAATTACCTTAATATCTTTAAGTCAATCTTTTTGAATCTTGAATTCTAGTTTATTGAATTAAAATATTACACTAATATTTTAAATCCAATTGGACCTAGAATTCGACTTCCCCTATAATTATTGAATTAAAATATTACCTTAATATATTTAATTCAATCATTTGAAATCTAGATCAAATCTATTTGAATTTCAAATTCAAGCCATGATTTTAATTAATAAAACATTTTTATTAATTAAATCCCTTTTGTTTATATGACGCGCCAACCTCCTCCTATTTATCCCAATATTAGTGAATTTAATAAATCAACAATTTCCTAACTCTTAGGAACATTATCCAATTTATAATTCCTTAATATTATAAATAGAAATATAATTGTAAATAGACTAATCCAATTATCTATTTAACAATTATCATATATATATTTAAATTTGTCTCACAAATCTAAATATCATATATCTGTAGATATTTATTTAAGACAAGACTTCATGTCCCAATACAATCAATTTTGTCTTAAACGGTGTCACAAATGTGACCCACGAATTAGTCCTAATTCGTGTCCCAGCTTGGCATCTGGTTCCTGCTCGTGTGTGACCCAGCAGGCCCCACGTGAAGTTGGCAGTAAGTCATCTCCATGACTCACAAGTCGAGAGCGGACTCTAGCTCTCCATCACGACTACCCAAAACACGTGAGTTATCGTCTAACCCCAAAACGACTTAACCTTAGTACCACCTTGTCTAGATCCCTTTTTGTCCTACGATATTTTGGTATGGATTAGGCATGGGAAAGTCATCCAAAATCCAAACCTCAACTTTCTCGATTCCTTGAGTAAGTCCCAATTACCAATGTGGCCACACATTCCTTGGACAGACTCATCGAGGGGCCCAGTTAAATATCTCCCATCTTTTATGAGGGACAAAATTCCATCTAGGTCAACCACATTCCTCAGCACGGCAATCAACCAAACCCGTACTCAGCCCTTATGGCTACCCTGTTACGAGTAACGTTAGACTAAGCCAAAGTTTGACAACTGCAACGCCGGAATAGTCAAGACCTCAGGTCTAAGGGCATCATGACAGGCGTACAGGAGAGACCAGCTAATGACTGAAACCCATGCAGAACTCTCCGGGTCGGTCCAGCAATTTGTAACTCCTTACACAATTGCACCATGACTCTCATCCCAGCATCTAGTGCATGCATCTCTGTGCACCGAGGTCAGGCTGGTCTTAATTCATTTCTAGTTCCCACTTGAATGAGCAACCAGGGACAGTTTAGATTAACTATCTCATAATTAATCATGGACTGTTATCATAGTAAACATGCTAATAATATGATAACCATTAATTTATCTCTATAAATTAATTGATATGTTCCAAACATATTTGTAAGATGATTGGCCCTAGGGCACAATCTCCATCATTAGGAAGTTCATTGTTGAGCTTGGTGTGGTTCCGACCATTACTGATCCTATAACCTTGTATTGTGACAATAGTGGTGCTATTGCACAAGCCAAGGAGCCCTGGTCCCACCAAAGGACTAAACATATACTCAGACGTTATCACCTTGTTAGAGAGATGATTGACAGAGGTGATGTCAAGATATGTAAAGTAGCAGGCGAGGATAATGTTGCCGATCCTCTTACAAAACCTCTTGCGCGGGTCATACATGAACGCCATGTAACGTCGATGGGGATTAGACACATTGATCAATGTACCTAGTGTAGGAACAGTTGGATTAATGATTGTACCTAGTGCAAGTGTGAGTTTGATGGAGATTGTGCCCTAGGGCCAATCATTTTATATGTATAAACATATTGTTTGACTGATTTATGAATGATAAATTATGTCGTTATCATATTATTACCATGTTTGCTGTGATAACAATCCTTGATTAATTATGTGATAATTATTCTAAATTGTCCCTGGTCGATTATTCACGTGGGAACGTGAATGAACTAAGACCAGCATGACTTCAGTGTATGGAGATACACGCATGTGATGCTTCTCGAGAGTTATAGTGCAATTATGTAAAGGGTTACAAGTTGCTGGACCGACCCGGAGAGTCCTGCTTGGGTTTAGTCATGAGCTAGCCTCTCCTGTACACTTGTCACGATGCCCTTAGACCTGAGGTCTTCATTATTCCGGCATTGTAGATGCTGAACTTTGGCCTAGTCCAACGTTGCCCGTAACAGGGTAGCCATACAGGCTAGGTACGGGTTTAGTTGTTTGTCGTGCTGAGAAATGTGGTTGACCAAGAAGGAATTTTGTCCCTCATTAAGTTGAGAGATATTTGACTGGGCCCCTCGATGAGTTTGTCCAAGGAATGTGTGGCCACACAGGGTAATGGGACCAACTCAAGGAATCGAGAAAGTTATGGTTTGGATTACAAGGATGACTTTCCCATGCCTTATCCATGACCAAAATATCGTGTGACAATAGGGATTATGACAAGGTGGTACTAAGGTTAAATCGTTGATGTTAAAACGATAACTCACGTGTTTTGGGTAGTCGTGATGGCTTGCTAGAGTCCGCTCTCGACTTGTGAGTCATAGAGATGGCTTGCTGCCAATTTCACGTGAGGCCTGCTGAGTCACACATGAGCAGGATCAAGATACTGTAATGGGACACGAATTAGGGTTTAATTCGTGAGTCGCTTTAGTGATGCAATTTAAGACATAGTTGAATGTCTTAGGACATGAAGTCTTGTCTTAAATAAAATCTACATTTGTGATATTTAAATTTGTTAGACAAATTTAAATATATTAATTGTTAAATAGTTAATTTGATTAATCTATTTACAATTGAATTCTTGTTTAAAATATTGTGGAATAATGAAGTGATTTAGTCTCCTAAGAGTTAGGGGATTATTGATTTATTAAATTCTTTGATATTGAAGGATAACAAGAGGAGGGTGGCGCCTCACTCTTGAATTAATTAATGAAATATGATTTTGTTAATTTGAATTCAAGATTTAAATTTGAATTCAAGATTCAAATTTGAATTAAGATATTAGGGTAATATGTTAATTCAATTTGTTAAGGATATTAATAAGATTATAACTTCCTAAGAGTTAGGTTTGTTATCATATTTATTAAATTCCTATAAAAACACTAAGGGGGTGGCGCATTCTTCAAGATTCAAATGCAAGATTTGATCTTGCATTTTGAATTTCAAGAATGCATTTTGAATTTAAATTAAGATATTAGTGTAATATTTTAATTAAGAATTCAAATCCTCCTGACTCATTCCAACCAATGGGAAGTGTGCATTCTGGATTTCAAGATATGATCTTGAAATTTAAATTAAGATTGCATTTTAATTTTGAATTATGATATTAATGTAATCTTATAATCAAGATTTGGTGATTCCCTAATTTGAGGAATGAAGACTCTATAAATACTCACACAAAGTCGCCTATTATTCCTAGAGAAGAGAAATAGAGAAAAAGTCGCATAACCCTAGAGGAGAGAGGGAGAATTCGACTAACCCTAAGCTTAGGGTTTTAGCGGCGATTTGTGTGTGAGAAAGTGTGAGAGGCGCCAAAACCTAGAGTAGTGTGGCCAAGAAATTGTTTCTTGGTGCGCCACTTTGATTCTTGAATATTCCAAGAAGTGTTCTTGAAATTTCAAGATTGTAGATCCGGTCCCATAATCTCTTGGAGAAGAGATTGGAGGCTAGCACCTGAGTATCTGCCAAACTGTTCGTGTGGATCACCGGCAGAGGAAGGACACGAGTCTGTGGACTTCTTGGAATCGCGTTTTTCAAAAGCAACCGTCTAATTTAGGTAAACATTCTTTTCCCCTGGTATAAACACAAGTAGTGGATCCTAGGAGAAGATTATAAGTTTTGTAAAAATTTTAATTTTACCTTTTCCGCTGCGTTTTGCTCCATAATCTCCAACAGTGGTATCAGAGTCACGCTAATTTTGTGTTTATGCTAGTTTTGTGAATATACATGTTGATGTATGTTTATACGTTTACCGTTTTTCATTCGATTCGCTAAAATTTTTGCGATTATCCACCACACGATTTTAACCTAATCTAAGAATGGTGCAAATTTATGTATTTGATATATAAGGTAATCAATTTGATTGATTAGAATTTACTTGAAAATTTTAGGTCTTGGCCGAAACCCTATGTGTTTTTTAATTAAAATTGTTTTGATTATTTTATTGTAGGGTAGCCGAAAATTGTAAATTGTGAATTTATAATTTTTCGGTCAATAGATTCGACTTCTTGAATATGATTCTTGAATTCTTGAATTATTGATGCAAGACTTAATTTTTCAAGAAGGCATATTAAATTGCACTAACCCTAATTGAACACAATCAAAGTCGTTTTTTGGTTGATTGAATGTTGATGCCGTGTATATTTATATATATATATATGAATTGTTCATGTATGTTTGAGTATGGTGTTGGATATGGCTCTAGGTCTTATTTTGGTAAATACGGCCTGCGTGTCGTCTCCTTAAATTCTAGATGTAATTTCTTTTCTCACCTCACTCCCCTCATATGTTCAAATGAGGTTTCCCAATGTAATTTTTCTTTTTCTTGTAGAAAGATTCTCTCATTGGCTTGAGGGAATTTAGGGTAGATGAGTCATATCTAAACACGGTTATTTTATGCATTTAATTTTGTATATGATACAAATTGACGCTAGATGTATGTTTAGCGATCACGATTTTAACATGCAAGTTTTATGTTTCGTACGCACAACCACGTATTCGATACGAGCGTAGGATTTTGTATGAGATACAAAATTCGTGCATGTGTTTATATGTATATATACATGGGGACAAACACTTGGCACACTCGTTTAATTTTAAAATTGGATTTAAAATTGAACCAAAAATTGAACCTTTATAAAATCTTAGGTTTTAATGCCATCAATAAAAGACCCTGTTAAAATCTTGATCATTGTGGAGCGGTGATAGCCCAAGCTACACGTATCTACTTTTATCTTGAGGAGACACGGGTGAATGGAAGATTCAACGCAATGCCTTATTGAAATCTTGGTTTATTGGATGCGGTGATAGCCCAAGCTACACGTGTTTAGTGGGCCTTGATGATATAGGGTTAGGGTTTCGCCTCATTGTTTTGAGTTTGGCTATTCACAAGTTTTATTGTGTGACTTAATAGGGTTATCAAATCGGATTTGGACCTCAAGGCATTAGATGGGATGAACATGCCATAATAAGTATCATACGATGATACAGTCCTATAAAGATCTAAGAGTCACATATGATGTGATTGGTAAAGAGTTACCTACCTAAATAACCTAAGGTTGCATTATCGCCCAAGCGTTAGGGGCACGAAAGGGTGTTTTGCCATAACATAAAGGATTTTAGTGATCTTTGAAATTGGTGAACAAGGATTAGGTAGCAAATGAGAACATTTCCTTTTTTATTGTTTTTTACTTAAAGCCTAATTAAAAAATAATTAATTGTCTTAGCTAATAAAAAGAAAAAAGTAATTAACTTGTCTAGAGAAAAGTAAAAAACATAAAGATAAAAATAGACAAGATAAATAAATAAAACAAACATGAAGTAGCTAAAGCAAAAAGAAAAACAAATAAAAATAAAAATAAAATAGAAAACGAAAAATGAGGCAGAGAACATGGAGATAAAATGAAAGAGGAAAATCTATATTTCACATCACACGCAAGTTTTCTTGTCTGCATTTAAGTCCTCTTTCAAAGTAAAGAGATAAAAGTGCAACGGAAATAAAAAAAAAAAAAAGATTGAGAGTTTTCTGCAGTTTCAGCCCAAAGATAAAAAGATGATTGGACATTATTTTCGTCTTTAATTAATTTCACTTTAGTCCCAAATCGTTTCTCATCCTTTAAAATCAATCCTTGACTTGTAGTAAATAATGACAGAACGGTCCGTAATAGTATAGAAAAATATAGAACAACCTAGATTTGCAGCAAAAATTATAGATCAGTCCATAAATAAATACAAGATAGTCTAGTTATGTAGAGAAAATTACATATCCGTCCACAAAAATGCAAAAAAGTCCAAAATAATAATTTCATATTCAAAGAACAACCAAAAAGAAGAAAAGGGGAGGAATAAGATTATAAAACATTTATATCTTGAATAGGTCCATACAAAGAGAAGGAATCGATTACATGAACACAAAATTGAATGATTTGGTTTATGTGATGGGCAATTTGAAATTGAAAAAGAAGAAAGTGTTGGGAAATCGCCATGCACACAACGCAGCGGAAACGGATATAAAATTAAAATTTTAAACCAAAACATAATAAAATAAGGCACATAGCGATTTCTTTCCCAATGAATCTGCTATATGGATCTGTATCAGTATAAGGACCAGAATTTACCCAAGTCGATCGGCAGTTCTTTTTGTTTACGAATATGAGGAGTCCACTCCGAGTGTGCTCCCTCCACCGGTGATCCACACGAACAGTTTGGTAGATGCCTAGGTGCTAGCCTCCTTCACTTCTCCAAGTGAACCGGGAACCTTATCTACGGTGTTCTTGAGTTCAAGAACAATTCTTGAACTTTAAGAACTAGATGGCGCCTAGATTAAGAATCTTATTCTTGATCTCACACAACCTTGTCACAAACCCTAAAACACTTTTAGGTTTGCGCCACTTTCTCTCTCTAGAAACTAGGGTTGTGTTTTCTCTCTCTCTTCACCAAGACTCAAAACCGATTTTGCTCTTGTAAATATGGGTGAGAAAAGTCGAAAATTCCAAGTGAGCATGGGGCTTGCTTAAAGTCGACTTTAGCTAGCATCTATATATAGGGTTTGAGGTTTTGATAATTATAATTAGGGAATCCCAAAATTATATGATTATCAAATTATTAAATTATGAGATTACAATAATATTATAATTTTAGGACTTGAATTCCTAATTATAATATTACCTTAATATTATATTTTGAATTCAAATGCAATCTTGGAGAATCAAATCGGAAGATCAAATCTTCCCAAAAGATTCTAGCCTCATGCGCCAAGTCCATAGGATTTTAGTTGGAATTTAATAAATCAAAATAACAAACCTAACTCTTAGGTAGTTATAACTAATTTGTTATTTTCCAACAATATTGATTTAAGATATTACCATAATATCTTTAGTCAATCTTTTAAATCTTGAATTTTAGTCTTTATTGAATTAAAATATTACA
>QANZ01029862.1:71055-84183 GCA_003254925.1 Chamaecrista fasciculata | reverse complement strand
AGGGATTCCCTAATTATAATTATCAATTCCCTATTTATGAGATAAATAGGGGGAAAGTCGCCTAGCTCATTACTAACCCTAGCTCATTTGTGATTTTGTCTTCCTCCTCGTAGAGAGAGAGAAAAATCGCCAGTCTCAATCCTAGAGAGAGAAAAGTCGAATTTCCTAAGGAGTTAGAGAGAATTCGTCTTGTTCAACAACTAGGGTATTTGAGAGAAGAAAGAAAACAAGAAAGGGTTCTTGTGGTTAGAGAAAAGTCGAATTTCCTAAGGGGTTATAGATAATTCGTCTGGTTCAATGACTAGGGTTTTTGAGAGAAGAAAAACAAAAAGAGTTTTTGTTTTCTTCTCCCTAGCGCCACCTTGCCTTTGATTCAAGAAGGAGTTCTTGAATTCAGATAATGTAGATTTGGTCCCTGGTTCTTTTGGAGAAAAGAACGGAAGGCTAGCACCTTAGTGCCCGAAAAACTGTTCGTGTGGATCACCGGTGGAGGAAGGACGCGTCACGTGGACTTCTAGCAAACGCCCCGTACAACCAAACCGATTGGAACTCGTGAGGTATACCACTATCTTAACAGGTTTTAAATTCTACTAGCGGATCCGTTCGGGAATTTTAGGGCATGGCGCTTTAAATTTTTAATTTTATATTTGCTTCCGCTGCGTTTGGCGCCTGGAATTCCCAACAACCTGCCCAAAGGGGGTTGTCATGTGTATTAGTTCTAAGGTTACATGAAGCATGTGAATGAGAGCATATAACCTTGAGAATCAATCTTCCTAAGGGTGATAAGTTTCTATAATTATATGTTTTCTTTATATTTTAAGTGAAATATGATATTTGAAGGATTTTATCTGCCCAAAGGTGATTTAATTCTTTAACATTTTGTATTGTCATTATAAGCTCTATGGAAGAAGGGGACCAATAGCATATTGTATTTTCTGCCCAAAGGGGAGTTTATAATGATGCACCTGGTGCTCCTTTAAGGTTTGACTTGTTCAAATGATTTATGAAATTGTTTGTTTCAAGGACCATTGTAGGTTCTAAAAGGAAAACGATATACAATTGTTACAGACAATCATATGGTGAAAGTGTTGTAATTAAACAAGAGCCATTTTGGTTACATTAGTATTTTAAATTTATAAAGGTCTTGTCTGTCCAAAGGTGACAAGTCTTTTAAATTTAACATACTGTAATTGTTAGCCAAATGAGCTTAGACATATCTTAGGTTTACCTATGAAAATTATGTGCTATGATGGGTAAATTCTTATTTACATTATTTGTGGATTATGTAACTATTTAACAGTGGCTTATCCCCTAACAAAAGGTAAAGATCCATACGGTGGAATAACACATTAAGGTTTACATGTGTTTAGGGGTCTTTTGATTTCTTAAGTTAGTGGGAGCTTTGTGCATTTAAAATTTAAGAGTCTCATGATCTTTTGAATCAGTGGGAGCTCGTTGGAGAATGTCTCCATAAAGGTCATTGTTTATGGCATTATGGTAAAAATTCGATAATCACAATTGTGTGACTTTTGATTATCATCCACAAGTTAATGCTTTTCTTATGTAAAGAAAGGCGGGTACAACATGTGCCTTAAGACTTTGTGTCTGTCTTAAGAGTGATCGTTGTGTCTGATAAGATATGGGATGCAACATGTGCTTTAGAACATTGTGCCTGTCTTAAGAGTAACGGTTGTGTCTGATGCAATATAGTATACAACATGTGCCTTGGGACATTATGTGTTTGTCTTTAGAGTGACAGTTGTGTTTATTATGGTATGTCTCTGGTGGCACTGTTTTATATTCTCAAGATAAAGATTGAGACATATAGGCTTGTTTAATTAAGCCAAGTGATTTTTCTTGCAGTTTAAGCATAAAAGTTTTGAGAAATCATACGGTTTAGACATATAGGCTTGTTTAATTAAGCCATGTGATTTTTCCTGCAGTTTAAGCATAAAAGTTTTGAGAAATCATACGGAGGACCGATGAGAAATAGTGCGTTATTAAGTACTTGAGAGCTATTTCTACTACACTTCTAGACTTATGATCCATGTCAATGTAGTTGTTAATATGTGTGACTATGGATTGATCTTATGCTGCTAAAGGGCATAATGATTGTCATGATCCCATATTAATAGTTATGTTGGACCGGATTGGTACGTTGTGTTATATTATTTGGACTACTTTTTAATGCGAGCACAAAAATTTTATTTCTTTTATCAACCCGAGAGTTATTTTACAAAAATTAATTTTTTGCTTCAAACACAATTAATGTGGTCCAAGTGGGAGAATGTTAGAAAAAATATTTTTATATATTAGGCTCATATTAATTGTCTAAAGTATTTTATTTGGTTTAATAAAATAAATGGGTTGATAGATGGTCCAATAAAAGAGAAGTCTAAAGTATAAAATAATCACTTGGGCTTTAGAACACATTATATTAAAAGTCTAGCATGTGGCTAAGTGTAGGCCTTTTAGGGTTTTACTGAAGCCCGTGATGGGAGGGCCCAGTAAGACAAATATACATATAGGCTAGGTCCCCAATAACACTAATGCTATGTGAGTCACCCATTAAAGCCACTACACAACTAAAGGGCTAGGGGCATAGAGAGGAAAACCTAGTTCTCGGAGTTTAGATATTGAGATGGATGAATCATATACGCTCTATATTGTTTTTAGTTTCAATGATTCAGCATTCCAATTGGCTCGATTAAAGTTGTTTACGCTTACAGAGGAAAGTCCAACAAATTTACTAACGTTAAATGTCATCACTGTAAAAAGAAGGACCACATCAAGAAATTTTGCTGAAAGTTCATGAAGGAGCAGAAGAAGAAGAACAAAGGCAAAGATGTAAAGAAAGAAGAAAGGCAGTGATGATAAATCAAACTTTGTCGGTGAGTTTAGCGTTGTCTACAGTAATGATGCTGTCAATCTGATGATCCAAGAGACGAGCTGGGTAATTGACAGCTGTGTTACCATTCATGCGACATCAAGGAAAGAATTCTTCTCATCTTACACACCTGGTGATTTCGGGACTGTAAATATGAGAAATGATAATTGCTCATTA
Source organism: Chamaecrista fasciculata (assembly GCA_003254925.1). Taxonomy (NCBI): domain Eukaryota; kingdom Viridiplantae; phylum Streptophyta; class Magnoliopsida; order Fabales; family Fabaceae; genus Chamaecrista; species Chamaecrista fasciculata. The sequence goes on along the minus strand of QANZ01029862.1, from coordinate 81,119 downwards.
GTTGTGGGTAAAGGTGATGTCTACCTGGAGACTATGATTGAAACTAAGCTAATTTTGAGAGATGTTAGACATGTTCCAAATATGTGCCTGAATCTAATCTCCGTAGAAATACTTGATGAGGAAGGTTATTGTAATACCTTCTATAATGGCCAATGGAAGCTTACCAAAGGCTCATTGGTGGTGGCGAAAGGCACAAAAAAGTCAAAGTTGTACGTGATTCAGTTGAAGATCTCCCAACTAGCTGTGAATGCTGTGGAGAATGATAAAAAGATCCAACTATGGCATAGAAGGTTCAGCCACATGAGCGGAAAGTCAATGAATCGTTTGGTCAAGAAGAATTTCCTACCACACATGAACCAAATTCTTTTGAAGAAGTGCTCTGGTTTTCCAGCAGGGAAACAAAACAAAGTATCATTTAAAAGTTTCCCTCCTTCCAGAAAGCTTGATGTGTTGGATTTGGTGCATTCAGATGTATGCAGACCTTTCCAGAAGTCTCTTGGTGGTGTCAGGTATTTTGTGACTTTCATTGATGATCATTCACGAAAGACCTGAGTAAATAAGTTGAAATCCAAGGACAAGGTGTTAGAAGTTTTTAAACAATTTCTAACCATGGTGGAAAGAGAGACTTGTAAGAAAGTGAAGTGCATACGCACATACAATGGCAGCGAATACACAAGTTTATTTGATGCCTATTGTAAAGAGCATGGTATTCGACATCAATTTACACCTCCGAAAACTCCACAATTGAATGGCCTTGATGAACAGAACCTTGATTGAGAGAACCAGATGCTTACTCTCTCATTCAAAGTTGCCAAAGTATTTATGAGGTGAAGTAGTTCTTGTAGCAGCGTATGTGTTGAACCATTTACCGTGTGCCCCTCTTCAGTATAAGGCACCGGAAAAGGTGTGGTCAGGAAGAGACATCTCCTATGATCACTTGCGAGTATTTAGCTGCAAAGCTTATGTCTATGTTCTGAAAGATGAGAGGAGTAAACTTGATGTCAAGACGAGACAATGTGTATTCATAGGCTATGGCCAGGATAATATGAGCTATAAATTTTACAATCTGGTGCAAAAGAAACCTGTTAGAATTCGAGATGCAGTGTTTGTTGAAGATCAAACCATTGAAGACATCGACAAGGCAAAGAAGACCAGTGATGATTCAGTTGATTTCGAGTTGTCTCCAACTAAGGAGCCTAGCCAAGATGCTGTTCAGGATAATCATCCTGAAAATGCTGTTGATGCTGAACCAACAAAAGAAGATAGTGCTGAGGGTAATGGTGGTGAAGATGTAGGCGAGGAGCAGCAACCTCCACCACCAACCCTAACTAACTCTCCTTATCGCACATGGTCTGATTGAACTGTGCAACAATCTCCCAGATATTCTCCTGATGAGTATGTGTTTCTTATTAACGGGGGAGAATCAGAAAGCTTTCAAGAAGCCCTTGATGATGAAAATAAGGAGAAGTGGATAGAAGACACGCAAGAAGAGATGAAATCCTTGCATGAGAATAAGACATTCGAGTTGGTGAAGTTGCCAAAAGGCAAGAGAGCTTTGAAGAATAAATGGGTGTTCAGGATCAAGCATGAAGAACATAATTCCTGTCCCAGATTCAAAGCAAGACTAGTTGTAAAGGGTTTCAGTCAAAGGAAGGGTATAGACTTTGATGAAATCTTCTCACCAGTGATAAAAATGACCTCAATTCGCACGGTGCTTGGACTAGTAGCAAGTCTCAATCTAGAGGTTGAGTATATGGATGTGAAGACAACCTTCCTACATGGTGATTTGGAAGAGGAGATATACATGGAACAACCCAAGGGTTTCCATCAGAAAGGAAAAGAGGATTATGTCTGCAAATTGAGGAAAAACTTTTATTGCTTAAAACAAGCACCTAGGCAGTGGTACAAGAAGTTTGAGTCGATGATGGGGCATCACGGTTACAAGAAGACTACTTCAGATCACTGTGTATTCATTCAAAAGTTTTTTGACGATGATTTTATCATCCCGTTACTATATATGGATGATATGTTAATTGTTGGCAAGAATACCACAAGGATTAGTAGCTTGAAGAAGCAACTAAGCAAATTTTGTCCATGAAAGACTTAGGGCCAGTAAAACAGATCCTTGGGATGAGGATTGTTCGAGATCGAGATGTTAAGAAGATATGGTTATCTCAGGAGAAGTACATTGAAAAAGTACTTCAAAGATTCAATATTTATAAGGCTAAAGCGGTTAGTTGTCCTCTTGCTAATCACTTTAGATTGAGTGTTGAACAGACTCCTTCCACAGATGAGATTGAAAGAGAGATGGAGTATAATATTCTATTATGCCTCAGTTGTTTGGAAGCCTAATGTATGCCATGGTTTGTACATGACCAGATATTGCTCACACAGTCGAAGTGGTGAGTAGGTTTCTTTCTAATCCTGGAAAAGAACATTGGAATGCTGTAAAGTGGATTTTAAGGTATCTTCTAGGAACCTCAGAAAGTGTTTATGCTTTGGAGAAGACGAACTTGTATTAGTCGGTTATACTGATGCAGATATGGCTGGTGATGTTGATTCCAGAAAATCAACTTCAGGATACCTGATTACCTTTGCAGGGAGAGCTGTGTCATGGCAGTCAAAGTTACAAAAATGTGTCGCGTTGTCAACTACTGAAGCAGAGTTTGTAGCAGCAACAAAAGCGTGCAAAGAGTTGTTTTGGATGAAGAAGTTTTTAAATGAACTTGGATTCTTGCAAGAGAGTTATAAATTATTTTGTGATAATCAAAGTGATATCCACCTTGCAAAGAATGCCTCCTTTCATTCAAGATCAAAGAATATCGATGTTAGATATAATTGGATAAGGGATGTATTGGAGAAGAAGATGCTTCTGCTTAAAAAGATCCATACTGATGAAAATGGGTCTGACATGTTGACAAAGGTCCTGCCAAAAGGAAAGTTTGAGTTCTGCCGAGAAGCCGCTGGGATGGTGGATCCCTCCATGTAGTCGGATGGGGGAGAACTGTTAGTGGAATCCTCCTCATGTGGGATCCTCCCACTACATAATAATAATTATGTACTTAATAATTAACGGGGATGATTTGGCTACAAATTAAAGATGAAACTTGTGGCTATGTTGCAATTTGGATGAGGTAAATGTGAAGTGAGAATTGGCTATAAATAGGCTTCATCTCCTTCACTTGATACACACAACTTCAAATCATAGAAGAGAGAGCATTTGAGAGAGATTAGGAGTTGATCCTAATTAGGGGATTAACAAAATAATGAAGTAAAACACTTTGAGAGTATTTACTGGGAAACACTGTTGGGTAATTGATTGAAAATGGAGGTAGGTGATGTTTTAAGGAGTCTCACATTGTTTGGTTAGCAATTGTGAGGTTTTTAAGAAGTCTCACATTGTTTGGTTAGCAATTGTCGAAGGGGCTCAACTACTATAAAATGAGACTCAAGGCAAGTTTACAAGTGCAACAAGTCAATACACTTTAAGTTTTGTATTTGACTTTTAAATTCCTTCCTCTCTTCTATTTTAGAGTTCTTCTATTGTTATTTGTAGAGTGTGGAAGGTGTAGTTAAATAGTTTCTTTGTGAGAGTGTGGGTGTACTTGGGATAAGGGTTGAGAGAATATTGTGTGATGTAACAATTTTCATTTAGCATTTTTATCGGGTTGTCTTTTGGCAATAGTCGTGGTTTTTTCCCGATTTGGGTTTTCCATGTTAATTTCTCGTGTTGTGACTGTTTTTCTTCATCTTATTTCTCAGGTTATTCTCAAGTGGGAAAGATTATTTTATTTTTATAAATATTATTATTTTTCCCAACAAACACTTGTTTGTGCCACTATTTTGGGTAGAGCTCATAATATTATTGTACCCCTAAATTCATTTTCGGAAAGTCTCTATTGTAATCCTACTATTATTTTAGTGGAAGAATTAGCTGGAGTTTGGATTGTGGACGCAGCCCAAACGTTTTGGGTGAACCACGTTAAATTCTTGGTGTCATTTACCTTGTTTTTTTTATTATGTTATTCCGTTTAATAGTACCACTGGGACCAACATATATATATATATATATTTACAGTTCTTACTGCTTATCATACCATGTCCTATTATATTATGTTATAGGCAACTAGCATGTGGCGTGACTAAGAAGTAAGAAACCAAAGGAAGTGATTGTTGACATTGATGGACGCAGATTACAATAATGAATTTACTGTTGTGGAATACAATATAATATTGATGACACTAGATGAGACCCGTGCGTTCGCACGGGTGTCTTCGATCCGTGTTTTTTTTTTTTTGTAAAAATTGGTATTATATGGATGTTCTTATTAAAAATTGGTATTGCTCATTCAGTAGTTTGATACATTGAAAACATAGCAAACCATCTTCTTGAAAGTACAATATGCCTTAGACAAAGGTTCAAATAACTGAAAGTCCTATACTACACCATTTCAAAACTTAAAGATAATGATTTGAGAAATTTTACATTGCCAATCAAATTCTCACTTAATTGTAGGAACTCAGATCCACTATAGTGTCATTTCCTATATAGTTCCTGTAGTAAGGAATCACATCCGTCCATTTGCTATCTTCTCATCCTGTCCGTCCATATTTCACTTTTATTTCTTTCTTTCACAGTTGAAACAACGCCTCTTGGACACTTTGATCCCAATTTTGGACATCTTCCTTCCTCAAACACTCAATCCCTAACTCTAAGATCATTGTTGTCATCATCATAGGCTCATCGCCTCTTGGATTCCATCACAAAGCCCACCTCGCCGACCTCCGCCTGGTTTGTTCGAGCATTATATTTCTTGATGGTTTCGACCTCGACGCCAGCGTGACGACCAGCATTGACGGCTTTCTCGTCCTTCTTGGCGACAGGAGGTGTGGCGACAGAGTGAAGGCGGAGATGATGGGATTTCACACGACAACTGTATTGGCACTTTTATTTTCGATCGCGGAGGAGGAATTGAACACGTCGCTGCCGCCTCCTTCGCTGGTGTCGAAGTCCAGCAAGGTGGGTTTAGGAATGGAATCCAAGAGGCGTCGTTTCAGCTATGGAAGAAAAAAATAAGAAAGTGAAATATGGACGGACAGGATGAGAAGATAGCAAATGGACGGATTTGATTCCTCACTACAGGAATTATAGAGGAAATGTCACTATAGTGGATCCAAGTTCTGATTGTAGATATTGAGAAAAATTTAACTAGAACTTCTTGAAATAAATATATGATATTATTATCTTAGAGAACAATTTTATATGTTTAAACATAGTACAAAAAAGTATAACACCCTCTCATTGTACAATTGAGTCTTTAGAAGAATGAAATTGTAACGAATTTGGGGACTAAATTAATCATTTCAGAATTTTGAGGACTAAAATACTCTAGAGTCTAAATTAATAATTTACTGAAAAATGAAAATTGCTTAATGTACCCCTTGCCATGGTGCTATCCTAGTTTGTATTTCTCCCTGTGAAGCACATGAAACCAAATAAGCATATCTTATTGGTGCTATTGTGAGATAAATTTGACATATAGAACTATGGAGGAGAAATTACCTGAATCCCTAATGACATAATCACATTTGCAGAATCACATTATTGGGTGTACATTTGTCATCTGCTCATGTCTAATAAGATAGGAAATTATTTCAGGAAAAAGCAAATGTCTTAATTAAACATCTAATTACATGCAAATATACTTGATAGATGAATAATAAATGTTATAATTTGTAATACTACATATCAAAATATTACAAACCAAACATTATTTCTGAATGGAATAAACAAACCATAAAGGGGCGGATAAATGAATTGAAAAACTTCAAAATGTTCGTAGCTCTTTCAATCCAAAAAATATACCAATTAGAACTCCTTCTTAGATGGTAGTATTGTACCATTCCTCATCATTATCTAAAATAAACTTATGGAAAAAGGACATTATAATGGGTATAAAACTATTACCACCAAGAACTATTACTTACATGTGGTACTGACTTTCTGTTGTTTTCTCCCCATAACATTTGTTCGATCTAACATTGAAACTTCAGCTTATATGCACTATCACTCCAACATCCAGTAATATGGAGGAAACTCATAATACCTTGAAGTTTGCTAGCAGGTCATGTAATAAGGTATGCTTAGTACTATTCTTTCACTATAAAATTGCTCGTTCAACAGCATGCAATTGAGGTTCCTGATACTCTGTAATTATTTCTTACAACAAATTATTGATGAAAAATCTCTTATTAAGAAGTACCAAAGGGAAATTTCAGTTCTCAAGGAAGAACTTAATCAGCTAAGGAGGGGGATGCTAGCTGGTGTTAACCATGAGGAGATTTTGACCTTAAAGCAATAGGTGTTTAGCTTTCCTGAATTTTATTTTCTATGCTAATTGTTGCATAGGCTTTTTGTGATTGTATAACTTGACCTGCTTCTCATACTATGGTGTTATATGAGTAGTTGGAAGAAGGTCAAGTAAAAATGCAATCAAGATTAGAGGAGGAGAAGGACGCCAAGGCTGCTCTTATGAGTAGGATCCAAAGGCTAACCAAGCTCATTCTTGTTTCTTCAAAGAATACAATTCCGCCACCAACGAAGTCTCTCTGTTGGTGAGGATGATGTGAGTGTTTTCTCTTATTACCACCATTTACCATTAGGGATGAGAAACCTATCTCTGGAAATGACATAAGACTCCAACTTTCTTTTATTAACTAACATGGTGCCTGCATGCCAATTAGAGAAAAGTTTGAGACTTATAATAAATAGAACAAAGGTCAAAACATTATACATTAACTCCCATATATCTCTTGGCATATCCATGACTATACGGTGCATATAGAGCACTTCAAGAGTCTTGAGATTGATAGATATTTGAGACGAAATAGAAAAACAAAAATCCATTCAAAATGAAGGTAGATAAATTATACATAGAATATCAGCAACATTCTTCAAATTGACTGGAGATAGTAGAATGTGAGCTTACCCATAGGGTCAAATATCATTATATTTGCTTTCACTGGCAAATCAACATCCTCAAATGAACTGACTCAACATAAATACATACATATATGAGTGGGTGAAAATATTGATAGCAGGCAGTACAATAAAATGAAATTTCTAACCTTAACTAACTCAATAGGCCGTGGTGAGAAGTCACATGCATAAACAAAAGCATCTGGGTATGATGCAATAACAAGAAATATAGTATTTCCAGCTCCACATCCGACCTGCTCAGCAAAAAGCATTAGTTAGATCATGTCTTGGGTAAATTGGAAGAAGAAAGAGGTAAATTGTGAATCTTACTATTGCAGTAAAATCTATATGTCCAAGGGATTCAATAGCAAGGACCAAAAAAAAATTAAAGCTATATGTCTTTTGGGAGCAAGCTGAATTGGATTGTAAAGTACTAATTTAGCTTTGGCAACTTAGTTGCTAGAAATGAAAGAATGAGTTAACTTGAATTTCAAAATCAATACAGCTAAATAATATATATATATATCATATGACTATATGAATAAGTACATGCTATAAGGTGTAGGTGAAATTCTCATGAAACAGATAAAAAAATATTCTATAATAAACTTTAATGAGCGCCACTCAGAATTAGGCCAATCAGTTCATGTACCTTCTTCTAGGAACTTCATCATCCTCAAGTCTCATTTTGAGTCTCATCCCAACTAAAAACTTATGAAAGCAACGTTAGCTGTATAAGAAACTTCAAATTGAATTTCCTGGGCCATTGAGCCCTGCAATCAATCAATAAACAAAGATGATCAAACTTATATCCAATTGCTATATGAAGAAAGTAAACAGAAAACAGAGAAAAAAAATCAAAATAACATCATGGATTTAGAGAGAGAAGGACCTTTCAAAATAAAAGGCAAAGAGGAAGGGAATAGCAAATGTAGCAAATGAAGTATAGATTGCAATGGTAAGAAAGCTGAGACCAAGACATGAGAATGAGCAAAACATTCCTTGCATACATTAATTGCACTCTTATCAATCTTCCTATTATCACTATTTATTCTATCATATTTCTCATCTCTATTATCACTATTTATTCTATCATATTTCTCATCTCCACATACAACCTCCATTCACATTATCTTCATCAATTATTTTCTTCAATCTTCACCTATATTTTTTTCTTTTGATTTTTGAATAGGGTAAATTACACTTTGGTACCCTGTTTTTGAAACCTGACACTTTGGTACCCTGTGGTATTCTTCATTAACACTTTGGTACCCTTTGGAGCTATTTTGTAATTTTAACCATAACAAATTTTGCAAAAATTACATATTGACCCCAAATTTTTTTAAAGTTTTCATTTTAGTCCCTAGAAAATATGTATCTAGGGACCTATTTGTAATTTTTTGAGAATTTTTTGGGTCAATATGTAATTTTTGCAAAATTTGTTGTGGTTAAAATTACAAAATAGCTCCAAAGGGTACCAAAGTGTTAATGGAGAATACCACAGAGTACCAAAGTGTCAAGTTCCAAACCACAAGGTACCAAAGTGAAATATGGTCAAACCACATAGTACCAAAGTGTAATTTACCCTTCTGAATATAATATCTTCCTTCCTACAATTTCATTGCCTAAACAAATTCATTAATTATTAGCCTATGATGGTATAGTTGGAATTGAGACTCATGAACTAACCTTTAGCAGTAAAGTTCAAGATGCATATGGAATCTCATTGTACATTATCTAGCTTTTTCATAACTAATAATAAAAAGTGAGTGAAGACTACAGAAAAGATTCTACTTACAGTACTAAAAAATCTACAGAAGATGAACTTGAAGATTTGAATGGCTAAAGAGGAAAAGCTTCAGAGATGAAAAAGTGTTGTTGCTGCAAGAAGGAAGATGACACACACATGTGATTTAGAAAAATCATCTATATATAATGGAAAGTAAATATTCGAATTCTAACAAAAAACGGGCCAAAATGCACAAACACCCCCTGAGTTTTAGATCAGGTGCACATAACACCCATGAGTTTTCAATTTGTGCAAATAGTACCCCTGAGTTTTTAATTTGGAGCAATTAACACCCTTCCATCCATGTTATGTTAAATTATCTCTGTTAAGTGCCATGTCAGCTTATTTTCACTTAGACTAACAAGGACTTTTTAGTAATTTAAGCAAAATGTAGTGAACATCTAACTCAGCCCACCACCAATTCATTCTTCCTAATTCCTATCGCACAACCGATTCGTTCTTCCTAATCCCTCTCCTTCAGTTCCTCTAAAAACCCCAATCCCCATTATTGATGAGTCTCTACCCTTACTACGTGTTTATGCAAAACAAAAAACTCATCCCTCTCGTAAACTCCCTTTTCAAACCCTTATCGCCGGCGAATTAAATAGTCGATCCGAACACTTTGCTTAACTACACAAACATCCTCGACGCCATGATCGACGCCGCTTACATATCCATGAAGAATCTCGACATCATCAACGTCGTCGTTTTGATCACCGAAACAAGGTGGCCTTCAAAGGCTGATTCGAAAGAGCCATACACAACGTAATCAAATACAGAAACTTAAAATTCGAATTTAATCAAACATGTTTTAGATAGTTGCGGAACCCCATTACATTTGAATCGACGTCGAGCGTGTTCATTTACGAATTATTGAACAAGGACCTAAGGTCGCCCCTGGTGTCGGAGGCGAATTGGGGTTTGGTCGAGGGATGATTTAGTGCAAATCGGTGGAGGGTTGAGTTAGATGTTCACTGGGTCGGTTTGGGTATTAGTTTAGGTGATTTTTAAGATTTTGCTTAAATTACTAAAAAGTCCTTGTTAATTTAAGTGAAAATAAGCTGACATGGCACTTAACAGAGATAATTTAACAGAACATGGATGGAAGGGTGTTGATTGCTCCAAATTAAAAACTCAGGGGTACTATTGATGGAGATTGTGCCCTAGGGCCAATCATTTTATAGATATGTTGTGAACATATCAATTAATTTATGGAGATAAATTAATGGTTATCATATTATTAGCATGTTTACTATGATAACAGTCCGTGATTAATTATGAGATAATTAATCTAAA